>QPKB01000534.1:0-27500 GCA_003546025.1 Camphora micrantha
TTTTTTCACATTAACAAGAGAAAATGTATTCCATTTAAATAGATGCAAAATATTTAACTACATCAACTAACATATAATTTTTGTTTGAAAATGATGACTATATTCATTTCTCTAAAATTTACAGTATATCTCTTCTATAATTAACTACCACATTCTTTGATGCCATTAAATTAAGTGTTATAATCAGTAGATGATCATAATTTACTAGAGGTGCAGAAAACTGTCCATGGTTCAACTCTCTTCATTTTTCTCCACATCTAAAAAATACCCAAGTCCCTCAACCACGAGGTTGTTGGTTGCAAGCAAGTCATGTAATCAATTAAAACACAAAATAACGATGATGATCACAACAGGGTTCAGCATTAGACCTGATGCGATTTCAAATGAACAAATACTAATTGCTGAATGATAATCACAACACTACTATACTTAAGGGAAGACACCAACTCCTATCAAACAAGAAATATAAATGAAGTTTAAAATTGATCATAAACTTTACCTGGAGAAAAAGACAGAGAGTCCCAGAGAGAAAAACGCAGAGGGAGAGTGAGAGAAGGGATAGAAGATTACTGAAGCGAACGAGGAACGATTTGTCACAGCCTCACAAGCATCCGACGAGAAGCAATAATGCACTCCAACGAAGAAGCCACAAGGGAAGATGGCTGAGGACTCAGGCTGAGAGGAGTGAAGAAGAAGAACAGAAGAACAACCAAGTAGGGTTTTTTTTCTTTTCACTTCATTCATCGTATTTGATATGGGCGATGGGCTTAAACATATGGGGCGTGGGCCAGTGGCCCAATATAACTTTAAAGGGATTTTCATATTTGGCCGCCCCAGATACGAGTAACATGGGCTTGTAATAATTGGACTTTTGACTATATTATGATTTGTAATGGAATCCGTATTGATAAAGGTACCTTTTTCAAAGATGCAAAAGCGAGGGTGATCTTAGTTCCCGTGATGAAAGTGATTGATTTGATCTGTGATTTTTTTACATAAAATGGTGACAGGTAGGCGAAGATCGGGAGAAAAAAAAGAGTGACTATAGTTCAAAGGACAACCAAAACTCCAAATCCAGGAAAGACTAAAATGAGGCAACTGATAACCCTAATTTCATTCATCTTTTGATTTAAATACATCAACTACGACCTTAAGTGCCTGGCCGTCTTTAAAAACAGGCCTGAGCCAGACATGGGCCTTAAGTGCCTGTCCTGTATTACAAATGATAGGCAAAGCCCACCCATATAGTCAATCGGGCCGGGCCGACCGAGCTGTCTATCAATATTTGTGGCTTTTTAATCACTTGTTTGGATGAAAAACATTACTAAATTACATGTATTACTCACTTGGCCGGGCAGAGTTGGATTTGGGCTTTCTATCACTAAATCCAAGCCCAGCACGTTAATTAGACGGCCAAAAACTTAGATCCAGGCCCAGACCGAGTATCCCTGAGCACCCCTACCGTAGTATTCCTGGATCCAATGTCATCAGAAAAATCCAAGGCATTTTTGTTCAATGGCTCACATGACATTGTACAGAGAGAAAAGGCACTGTCAGGGTAAGAGCTATTGTTTCTGCAGTAACAGAACTGTGAACAAAATAGCTTGGACACACTTGATATAAAATTCAACAACCTGATCGCTGAAACACCAGGGGTGGACCTAGGCACAACCATACGAGTGCGGTCGCACCCGTTAAACCATGGTGTACTTTAAAAAATTCAATAAAAATTAGGACTGTACCCTCAAAATCCATATGAAAATCCTCAATTTGCCCCGAAACCAAACTACCTATTAAGGTTTGTACCCCTCAAATGAAAATCCTAGTCCGCCACTAGGCCAACACTATGAACGGAGAAATGACTTCAACCCCATTACTTATCTCTATCAACACATTGATTATAGACTAAATCAGTACTGCACATACCCGCGACTGCTGCAACCTTCAGTTGGCTGTATGTGGGCTTAACAGGGCCATCGAAAAAGTTCAATCCAATGGCAAATTTATGCACCCATGTAGAAGAACACTTAGAAGAGGCTGATACTGCTCATTCATCACAAAAACCAATTGGAACATCAATTGAAACATGGCTCTTCTCAAAGTGCTATAAACGTAATAATCATTGTGACTTGAGAAGAAAATTAAAAGCAGCGGGCGGCGGCTGTTTTGTGACCTGAGAAGAAAACTAAAACCTTTGTACTAATTGAATGAAAACATACGCCTTCCTCTCCCGGAAACGATAACAAGAACATCAATACAGTGGATTAGCGTTAATCCTATCCATTGACTCTCTCTATCGTTTCTCTAATAAAAAGAAGAGGATAAATCATAGATTTTAGCGTTTCTAGGCGTTTTTGCAGCATATGAGTTAGCTTGAATCGAAGTAGATGTTCTCAAAAGACAAAAAAAAAAAAAAAAGGGGGTCTTTTTAAATCCGCACGAGTCCAGTTAATCTAAATATCGCATACATTTGCAGTTGCTTTTCTACATGTTGCTATGCTTTTCTAGTTGCTTTCTAGCATACATGTCAAATATGTAAGAGGCGGTGGAGATTAGAAAGGTATAGAGATGAAGAGGAAGTTAGAGGTAGAGAAAGGTAGAGAGATGAAGAGGAAGTTAGAGGTAGAGAAAGGAGAGAGATGAATTGAGTTAAAGAAGGGGGAGAAACGAATGAGTCCTTTTAATTAGATGAGATAGGTTTTTTTTTTTTTTTAATTTCAAACTTGGGTTCACTCTCATATGCTGATGAGGACTTATGATGGAATATTGTTTTTCACTCAAAATTAAGATCTCCCCCTCTAACCATTTCACAACTTTAAGGGGTCGTTTGTCAACACCCATTTACATATGTAAATGGTGAATATGCGTAATATTTACGCATTAATAATGTTCGTCTATAAGTATTTACTCATCTTGTATGTAAATCAGATGTGTACTCTATACATACATTTCAGAGCTTGTTGTCCAAGTCAATTTTTTTCATAGAGGCAACGGTCCCTTTTTTAATATTAAATGAGTCAAAAAGACAAAAAACACCCTCTCTTTATGCACTTTATACGTCACCAAACACGTACCGCTTCAAAATATTTCGTCATACACTTAAAAGACTATATTTTTATATTTACATTTTAAATATCAAATATCTCGTGCCTTGCCGCCTAGCGAGTCATGCCCAATCATGCCAGCCGTGCTTGGCATAGTGACCCAGCACGGCCTATGCCCTGGGCAGTGCCTGGCAGGCCTTGCCACGGGCCATTAAATGCCTTATTGGCCCAGCCCATTGGTCATCTCTAGTCAAACTATAAGTCGAAATCTTCTTTTTTTTTTTGGGGGAGGGTACCCTAGCCAATGGGCTGGGACCCATGATAGCATCGGTACACAAGGAAAGGGAGCCTATACAAGTGGGAAGAGAGCTCACATAGACGGAAAGGGAGCACATACAAGTGGGAATCGGCAGGATCTCCCAGTATCAAATCCTGAGCGGCTGAGTGAGATAGGGGGTTGCTAACAAAATGAGTGTAACCCCTTGTTCTCCACAAACCTGAATCTTAGATTGTGTTGAGGTTGGTTTGTAGGTCAAACATGAAAAGGTTGGGTCAGGTCAGCTAAGAAGATCGATAGCATTTATGGACTCAACCCAAACCTGGTCATTATAATTTATTAATGGGATCAGGAATCATCATGTAAGGTTTAGTACGTTTGCTTGTATCAGAAAATTCCTATTCGGTGATACCAGAACTCTCAGTTTAAGCTTGGATCAAGTTAGTGGGTCAGATCATATAATTGGAGCCCTAATTTGAACCAGCCTTGCGTTGTAACACATCAAGGTCACTAGGGCCTAACCCAACACTTGCTCATGTTCAAAGGGATCCAGGCACAAATGAATAGCCATATCTGACTTGAACCTAATCAGATTTCATTGGGTCTACTTTAGGTCCATGGTCGTAACCTGAATAACATACAATTAATGTAAAAAATATACAATTGTAGTTGTAATTTTCGCGTCTTAGGTTTGACCCATCATCATACGTACTATAAAGAGTCCATTTAGCCATGGACTTCAGACACACGCGGACCTAACTGATTAGGGTCTTAACTTGGCCCAATAAATTTATGGGTGTGGTTAGCTGGGTCCTAACTTGGCCATCAACTCGTTTATTTTGGATAGTGTGGACTCTGCTGACTCCTTTTGAAAAAGTCAGTTGTAACAATGTTCCCAATGTTTTGAATGGAGATAGGGGTGCTCATGGGCCGGGTCAGAATATAATATTTGGGGCCATTTAATATATGGGTTGGGCTTCAATTATGTGATAGAAAACAACAAAGCCTGGTCCGGCCTGGTCCGAGTAAGATGTGGTTGTAATTTAGTTATTAATTTGTCTAAACAGATGTTAGAAAGCCAGAACAGCTGATAAAAAAAAGCCGGTTTGGCCCGGTCAATTGGCTTGACCCACATCAAAGGGCTAGGCTAGTTTATAGTAAGAACATTTTGCTTGCTGTGAATTGCAACAATCATTATATACTGCCATACTGGAGATCCTAAACTACAATACGAACAAAGAGAACAAAGTTGCCTGTTCTCATGTTCTTGAGTAGACACAAAAAAATCCAAGAAGGAAAAAAAATACAACGTTTATATATATATATATATATATATATATATGTGTGTGTGTGTGTATGTGTTTGTGTGTATGTTCTTTTCAGTGAAATACCTATATGGTAATAAGTGGTGATTTTAGCCCAACTTACTTATAAAACCCTGATTTAAGTTAATCATAAACGAAGATAAAATCTGATATGGTTTTCGAAGTTGAAAGATTAATAAGTACCCTTTTGCCTACCTATAAATTTTACATATGACTGGAGCATTTGGAAACCAGCCGATGATGCGGTGTTTACAGAATTTTTGTGACCCCAACAAGAATTCTTTAGAATTCATGCAAACAAACATGCCCTTCATATATTGACTACATAAAAATTATAGAAACTTCATTTCTAAAAATGGTTAAATTTGAAGAAAACAAGTGCAAATTTTTTAAAAAATGACCATCAAATTATCTCCTCTTCAATGGAAAATGAATCAAAAGGAGGTAGGTAATGGATGTCCAACCCTACTAATTCAAGTCCTAGGAAAGTGAGGGCTGCATCTACATTGTTACCTACGTTATATCCTACATCCCCCACCTCACATCCTTCCCCCTCACCTCTTTAATAATCACGCATGTGTTGCATGCATAAAATACATAGGAAATATTAGATAAGGAATTTATCGTAAAATGAGCTTTGCTGAAAGATTATTAAGGAGGTGAGTAAAGAAGGATATATAAGGTGGAGATCATGTAGATGGGACTTTGACTTTCCTACATATTAAATTAATAATTAGGTGATGGCTGGATATTCATTTCCTATCTTTTCAATTATATTTTCATTAATTAATAAAAAATAATTTGATGGTCGTTTTTTTATAATACCTTTGATTTTTTTTTAACCACTTATATATAGAAATGCACTCCTCATTATTGAATTACATGAAACAGGCGGGCCCATGCATAGTATATTCATGAATTACGTAAATCTAAAAGAGTGCTGGTAAGTGTAAACAATAATACTACCACATAAAAAGTTCCATGCATGTTATCCACTTGCCCTTAGTATTATGTGTTAGACCTATGTTTTTTTGGATCAAGTTGTAACTGATGGGCCATGTGATCCCCACAGTAAACCATTATTGGATATTCATTGACATTTGATGTTTGGACTTTATCAATTGAAAGGGGAAATAGTTGTTGTTTTAATTGTAACCTTTTTTTTTTTCCAAAAATTCTTTTATAATTTGTTCTAATTCTTAAAATGACTAATAACTTTGTGACAGCTAAGCCTCTTATTAAAAAAGAAAAGTGTACCAAAGAAATACGGTAACTAAGGTTTATAGATTTTATAAATAGGCCCATGTGGATTGAGTATTTAGTTATACATCCCTTCTTCTTCATTTTAATACTTTCCTTGTCTCCAAAATAAATAGTCGAATGGACAACCAATATGAGGTTTATATTGAATCTTTATATAAAAAAAAATGGTAGCTTTGCCCTTTCATCCATTAAATAAAAATGAGTATTTCTTATTATTTATAAAAATATCATTATTTTAAACCAAGTCCAAAAGTCTTTTTCTCAATAACTCATACACAAGAAGCCTAATCATGTGTTTTATTCATCAATCCAACGATAGGTCATGCATAAATTGAGTCAATTACAACCAGTTCTAAGTACAGGTGTTGATTGACATTATGATCGATTTAGATGAACGGATTCAATTAAATGGGTTTAAAAGTTTTGCTAAGTTTAATGAAATGGTACACATAAGTTTTGCTAAGTTGCAAAAGAATTTCATTAAGAAAAATGATTAAAAAAAAAAAACCCAAATGAATACAAGCCAAAGAGGCCAATAGAAAAGCACTACTAAACAATAAAGAAGAGGAAGAGATTGAGCAAAGAGGTGTGGTGGATTCCTTGGTATAGAGATATTTGCTATTATAATAAGCTCTAACTCGATCTGATTGGTTTTTTTTATTTTATTTTTGCATGGATTCTTTTCCTTTCCATAGTCCTTTTTCACAATATAAAGTCATATATAATTATTACAAGTTTTCATGAAAAACAGTAACATTCTAACTTGCGACCTCAAAGGAATAAAGAAAACTAAATCAACATCCTTAGATTTAAAACACTCTTACAAAATAATTCACCTATAAGTGAAAAAAACAAAATTTCCGCAAAGTGTTGAAATATCTACTTATAAATTAACAACATCGTATAAGAGTGTAAGGATAAATAATGGGATAGAAAACAATATTAAAAGAATATAAACCCAAGGACTTTTATTTTCTTCGATTTGTCAAACTTTTTCCCTTTTTCTTAATGATAGAATTTTAAAATATTATCATGCAATACTATATTTAAAAGATTTTATGAATTTTTACATACGGCCCCTCAAAAAACTTTGAAAACCCATTATCTAAAACCAACACGGGACTGTTATAGAGTATAGACACGTGTCACCGATACGATCTTAGAGATATCGGTTTTCTGCCCGATTGATTAATTAGGCATGTCAAACGGGCCGTGCAGGAATGCAGGCCCGAACGGGCCATGGGCCGGGCCAGCACGGCCCGCCATATGAAACAGGCCATGCTGTGCCTTTGTGCTCGGCGTGTCTTTTTTAATTTTTTTTCGATTAATTTTTTTCTCCTTTTTGGTATTAAAATTAAAAATTAGAATACAAGCATAGAGAATGACAAAGATATTTAAGTGGTTCGGTCAAACTCAACCTATTCCACTGAGAAGAATGAGAGAGTTAGAGCATTTATAGACTTTGTAAAATTAAAAATGACACAAAAAGCCCCTTATGTAACCGTTTGATGGCTATTGGGAGGGGGGGTAAAATGGACATTTTTTTTAAAAAAAAAAGCCATTTTTGGACGGGCTGGCGAGTCGTGCCTAACAGGCCGACCCATCACGTGCCTGCCATGCCCGGTACCCTCGGCCCAGCACGGCTTGGCCGTGCCTAGTGGCCCATCCCATTTGACATCTCTAGATTTAAACCCGACACCGAGACTACAACCATTCGCCCCACTCCACTTATACTGATTCTTTAGTCTCATCTGCACACCCCACATGTTGAAAATAGAAGAATTTGTGTTGGTAGCTCAAAGAATTCACCTTGTATCTAATTGTGGTTTGGTTTGACCTTAAATCCATTTCTGTTGTTTCTTCAACAACTTCACCTTACAATTCGTAAGGTAGAATGCTAGATGATCTAATGAGTAAGCTCTACTCATTTTCCTAATAATGAATAAGAAATATCCATCTGGTGAGCCTTTTCCTTTCTTTAAACAAAGACAAAGTGGTTGTGAAGTGGGGCTCTTGTTGGGAGTCATCTCTCAGTGCTGTTTCTTTCAATTTGTCTCTTTCACTTTCTCTCATCGGATTCACTTCCTTTTTCTTCCTCTCTTACAGAGTTCTTTTGACTCCATAAGGTTAAGGTGTTACCTTCCTTGGATTCCTTAAAGAAAAGCAAGGATTTGGGATGCTTTTTACAATAAACTGTCCCATCCCATGAAGGCACACAGGGGTAGTGATTGGTGGTGGGTCAGTGTTCAAAATGCTAACAATCTTGTCTGGCTTGGATAGCAATTTCATTAATAAATTGGTCCCCACCCTCCCTACATTCTACTAGTGGCTAGATGGGATCAGATCATAATTAGGCAAACATCAATGTCTCTAATCTCACAACAGATGACATGCATGTACTTGACTGAGATTTGTAGATTTAAGTGTGTGTGTGCGTGTGTGTTTATTTGTAGGAGTAATAAAGGCACGCATGCAGATGGTATTAGTAATTATTAAAAGATACAGGTGTTTAATGTCTAATCTTTTTTTATTTTTTAGACCGTTTTCTTCTTGTTGAGTGAGAGACAAACAATGGGATATTTTGGGTTAAAAAAAACTTGGAAGAGTGGCACTAACTTGTTGGGGTATTTAAAGAGTAGTGAATTTTTACAAAAAAAAAAAAAAAAACAAAATCAAGTAATTTGCACCTTTTTTCCCGTTTTTAATCCCCACCTATTCTATCCAATTTATTTTTTTAAAGGGGGTGGATTGTGACGCCCCGGAGTCCCACATCGATTATAGAGAGGAAAGTGAATGAGGTTATATGTAGAGCTTACACCCTTACCTTGCATGAGGCCTTTTGATGGGTTGATGCCCATTAGAAACAAAACCGTGAGGCATGTGCTCTCAAGGACTAAACCACCTGGTAGCAAAAAGAAAAGAAAAGAAATATTATCATGTGAGATGAAGGTATTATGAAGATTGTATTAGATGTGAAAGCACTATTTAAAAAGGTGGGGAAAGCACTACGTCCTAGTGTGTAACTGTGGAACCTTGAATTGATTGTATGTTTACACTTACATTATAATACATAAGAATCGAAAGGTTAAGAATCATAATTATTAGTCTTCATGAATAAAGATTAAAGGTGGATTTTCAAGAATGAGCATCAAATAGCCTTTAATTTTAGGGAAATTGAATCAAGAGAACGGAAGATGGGAAAATAAGTATCCACTTATCACCCTAGTTTCTAAGAAAGTCAACGTCCCGTCTACATTGTTTCTTTATATCCTTCAACTCTTACCTCTTAGCATTCCCACTTCACCGCTCATTAATTTAACCATGAAATCCTATATGGTCTAGTGCAAACAGTCCTTTCTATATTGTATTAAAACATAAAGGCAAGGTATTGTGAAGAGCATATCAGATGTGAAAGCACTGGGTTGTTTTCTTTCACAAAAAGAAAGCACTAAGTCTTAGTGTGCAAACTGTGGCACCTTCAAACATTTAGTAATCAATTACATGAGCATGACACATGAAGTATTGTATAGTGTGGACCCTTTTGATATAGTCACAAGTTTCCTTCTAAGGTTTTTTTATACGTTGAAAAACTATTTAGAAGATATTCATTTATTTGCATTTTCTTTTTAAGATATCTTAAACTATTTTCTAAGAGTATGACTCTCATAAGCTGAAGTTTACCTTATCTTAAACTGAAATAGTGCTAGTCCCACAAATCGAAGTAGATTATATCTTTTTTTTTTTTGCATGACAGAACTGAAAAATTCAGTTCTAATTGGATTTATCTTGATTTTGGAGATGATTATCATACAAAAAATAACGATAATCGACTTTGATTTGTGGGATTAACATTGTTTCAGCTTAGGATAAGGTAAACTTCAGCTTAAGAGAGCTGGTCAAGATGATTATCATACAAAAAATAACGATAATCGACTTTGATTTGTGGGATTAACATTGTTTCAGCTTAGGATAAGGTAAACTTCAGCTTAAGAGAGCTGGCCCCATTTTCTAATATTTCTCAAGGTTTTCTCAAAATCCATTGGTATACGCATTGGATTGATTAATCCAGTCATATATATATATATATATATTTATATATATATGTATATAGAGCATTGGATTGATTAATCCAGTCATATATATATATATATAAGTTCCCATCTATATATTAGTTGAATTTGACTGAAACTTGGGCCAAGTACATATACATAGTTAGTTGTGTAGTGTAAGCAAGTTGAGCACAAATAGGCCACACACAGCTTCAATCAAGTGGTTAGTTGCCTTTTGGAATAATATTGACATCAATATAGACTAATTAGGGTCTTATTCTTATTAGCCCTTTTTTAGACCTTCCTCTGATAAGAGGATTCTATCTTTATTGATGCGGGATGGTAGGGTCGGATGTGGCAAATTTGCTATATGTCTTTTGATGATTTTTTTTTTTTTTTTTTTTTTTTTTTTTTTTTTTTTGTAGGGGCTGTAAGAGCTTTTATCTCCAATTCGATCTCCGAAAGAGACTGAAGTGGTCACGATCATCTTTGCATTAAATTATGTTGCGGCTTAAGGATTTTTAAGATTTCAAGTTTTTCCCAACGCCTTGTAGGTGGTTCAATGCATCAATGGATCGATAGATTGGTCCTTGAATACTACTCCATCAACGACATTTTGAACATTGCAAGTCCTTTGAATATGTTAAGTTCTCTTTTATTCTTAGACAACTTAATAGGGTAGCCCATTCTATAGCTATATTTAGCTCCTTGGCAAGCAACGATTGTTTTTTAGATGGTCCTTTTCCACCTTGACTTCCATCCAGTGTGGATGGAATGTAAGCCTTTTTTAGATTTTTTTTTTTTTTTTTTTTCTTCTATGTTGTGTTGTTGTTCTCTTTAAGGAACTTTGCTTTACAATATTAGGTAAAATCTTGAGGAGATGTTTAAAATACTATCCAAAATAATATATTGTTAAGAATCTTATAGAATTCTTGAAATAATACGATTTTATAAAATTCTTGAGACTTTCTTCTATGTTGTGTTATTGCTCAGTTGATTATAGACATAAGTGCCTTTGTGAGAGTATGTGATAGAGCGAAAAAAATAAAATAAAATAAGATAAATGAGCATAGTCTTGTGCATCCTTCCCTCACCATATAGTGAGGGACAAATTTAATGGGGCCCACCTAGGGACTCACTGATCATGGGACTTGTGGGGGATGGGAAAAGACACCTTGAATAAGACGATATATCGAATTTGGGGTCAATCCCATGCCTCTAACCCCTTTCATCCGTAGCCCACAAATTTAATGACTTTATATTAAAGGAAAAAATTTGACCTTCGATCCAACGGTCCAATCTATTTGGATAGGTGAAAATTCAATGGAATTAGTGTACTTAAGGGGTTTCCATGTGTGTGGATGGTTCGGATGTGTTATGAAATCAACCCTACTATGTTGTCCCTCACCATAACATGGTGAGGGATTGATGCACAAGAATATTTCCATAAGATAAAATACTAATTATTGAGAGACTTCACAAAATATATCTATATATATATATATGTATATATATTCCAAATTATTTTCATGAGACCTTTCAGAATAATCCGCAAATAGAAAGATAATTTAAGAACTCACAAAAGTGACTATAAATAGATAAGATGATGCTTACGTTATGACAACACGCCAATAATGATGAGGAGGAATTGAGGATGATAATTTAAGCAACAAAAACTACTACTGATTCAAATATTATAAATGAATTATATTTTCTTAACTTGAAAGGGTACCCTAAGCATAAAGAAAAATTAAGGAAGCTTCTCAATACATGATTAATTTGTTTTTGTAAGAAAGATGTTACTGGAATTTCTAGCTAGAACCTTCTCTCAATTTTTCTATAATATTAATGTACAATTGCCTCCCCAAATTTGGCCCATATATATCCAAAACATTGTCCTTGTTCAGATTAAAACACTACAGTAGTAAATAGAACATTCTCATATATTTCTTCCCACTAAGTTTCTTTGGTGAAGTTGAACAAGTAAAGACAATGACATATTCCATTGGTCTTCATGCATTCAACAATCTTCATTATTTTTTAACCTGCTGATGGGAGTAGTGGATGCTTTAAGTAAACGCACCCTTTATTTATTTTTAAAGAATCCATTGCTTAATGGAATCTACTTGGACCTTTTTCTCATTTGAGCATTATTGTATTTGTGCTATACCTGTGACCACTCCTGATTGGGTGCCTTTGTGGGCCCCACGTCATAGATAGTAAAGTGGGCCTTGGGAGTCTTGTCCTCTTTGGGTCTTCCACAAGAGAAGCTCTTTCTTTTCTTTTTTTTAAGTATGCAAGTGTACATATTCATGCCCATCCAGACCGTCCAAATAATGACTCCATTGTATTTTAATCTAATCTAGAAAGACCCAAACACCAAATTGGTGAGGATCAAATGGAGTGTTGGAACACTCAACAACATAAAAGAGGTGGTTAGAACCTCCTTTTCTACATATTTTTCTGATCTATTGATTGTCAATAATGAAGTATATCACATGAATGGTCTTGATGTATTTCATACATAAGTCAATGGGAATTGAATATTTATATATGAACATTTCAAATCTCCAATCTTTGATTGCTGGAAAATCAAAACCAAAATCAAAATGAATCTCCTGTTTTTGATAATCAGGCATGAATTCGCTTTCTGGATCTGTAGAAAATTTTGGATCTTAATATAAAGCTTATAGGATTCAGCATAGCAGGTGCATGTAATCCTTTCTTAAAGGAAAAACCTTCAAGTTTTACTACAAGAGAATTTTATGAATTATAGTAATAAAATTGAGAAAATATGTAAAAGTGAGAGCAATTGCCACATGCAGGAGAACACATAATTAATGTCTCCCCTAATGATCCAATTACCAAACAAACATAATTTAACTATAATTACCAATTGACAAAAAAAATAAAAATAGAACTTCCAAATTCCCCTTCTCCCTCCCCCTCCCCACATAGTGAAATTATGTGGGGGCTGACATGTCCAAAATCAACATGAATGGGTCAAGGCAGTTCATTAACAACTCCAAACAAATTGATCTATGGGTAGCAATTCATAACCTGAGAGCTTGTGTTGATCATTTTAATTTTTAAATTAGATTCAGAATTAATATTTTTGACCCAACTAATAAACAGCTTGAGTTCAAGTCCTACTCAGCCTTCCATCTTATTCTAACATGAGAAAAAAGGGATACGCAATTGGTTGGGTACCTTGCTTGTCACCTAATTAACTAGAGTTTGATCCTTGGATTTCTCATCTTATACTAGCAGGTTTCTTTTTCCATAGCCAGATCTCTCTTTAAGTCCTAGCTCCTTTGGTAGAATACAAAGGGCAGGAAAATCTGACCCTATCTAACTAGTAGCTAGTTAACATGCATCCAAACTCAAAACAACCTCCTAATTAAGGGTTCCCAAAGAAACATCCAACTCTATTAAAAAATAAGTCATGTCACACTCCTGGGTGTCCCTCGGCATAAGGCATAAGTTTGCTCCTCGGGGTTTTGTATTTGAATTGCCCCATATTTAAATGTTGCCTGTGTAGGCGAGCACATGCGGCTGAAGGATAAGTCCAGTGGGGTTAATACCATGGGATACCTTCTGTATAAAAAAAATAAATAAATAAAAATTTCAGGTGGGACCCCATAAGGCCTGACTCAATGCCACACCTCTCCATTGTTTCTTGGAAAGCAGCTCTCCATCTTCACTATCAAAAGCATTATAAAAACGAGTGATGCCATTTCAAGGGACGGCTAGAGAGAGACCCTCTGATGCGAAATTACAACAGACAAGATGAGAAACTCCACCTTCCATTCCAGGTTTTCCAAGTCTTTCATTTTTTTTTTCTTCTAATGGCAATACGTTCTTCCTCTAATCTTCTTCTATTTAGATTAAACGTTACAGTCTTCCTTCTTCTTCTTCTTCTTCTTCACAGTCGACTACTTGATGAAGAAAACGACTGAAACGTAAATATTATCTCCTTCAATCTTCACAACTTCATAGTGGTATGCTTCCTTGGTTTTTTTAATAGCTAAAGTCCTTTGCTTTTCTACTATTTAGAACTCTAATCTTTGGTGGTGTATGGTGTGTTCTTGGTGGGATTTCTGAAGAGAAAATTACTAAGAAATTAGATGTTGTCTTGCTCGATCTTTGTAATTACAAGTTCTGAAAAAGCTGTTTTCTAACCGAATTTCTCAGTTTCAAATGGAGATCATATGAAAAGCGATCGAAATGGGTCTTTATCTGTTCGATTTGCCGATCATTAAAGCGATATTAGGCTTTGTTTTTTGTTGCATAATTCGGTTTTCTTAATTAACTTTCTCTAATTTGCAGAGGCAACCGTACAGAATCTCTTCTTGTTGTTGTTCTTGTTTGGTTTTTTCTTTTTTTCAAGCTTAGAAGGTGTGATTTCTATGCTTAGATAGATCTTAGAAGAAAGAAAAGTAAAACAAAAATTGAGCTAATTGTAACCCAACTGAATGGAACTAATTAATTAAGGGCCTTGTATCTAATTGTGCTGCTAACACAACCCAATCCAACTAATTGTACTGTGACCCATCATCCCAGTCTGAAACAAAAGATTTCAGTTTTATGAAACAGCATGTGGCGTTAGAGCTTCTCCATTTAATGAGTATGTTTAAAGCGGATGTATGTTTCTTTCTTGACAGAAGGATTTATTGATTTCTGGGGTCGGGTCGGTTTTGAAGATACACCAAGAGGACTTTGTGTAGGAGTTATTGTCGACCCTTTCAGGTACAATGTTTGTTTTCCAACTATCCTTTTCCAGACTCGCCTGCACCTGGCCCTGAACTTGGATATAGATTTTTACAGACAAGTGTGCTTCATATAGATAGATGTACTAATTTTCTATCGGGATTTTGACTCCTATAGAGCCCTTTGTACAACAAATGTACTGTGCCCTGCGCTAAGGAGATGGTATGAATAGCTATCCTTAGTAGCTGATAGAGAAATGTCAAGTATTATGGCTTAGGTAGAGATGTAAATGGGTCATGATTTTCTGATTGTTCAGATATTTTAACACGTTAAAAATTAAGTCTGGGTCCTTTTTTAGGCCCCAATAAGTAAATGGTTCAGATTCGGTTCCACCTTGGTTTGGACCAGTGGATCCGAGACCCGATATATTACTTTAATTTTCGAAAATTTCTTCTAAAAACCATATTTTTTTAATATCATTTGCTACCTAGATCCGGACCCGGTTCCAGACCTGTCCCATATATGGTTCTGGTTCTAATTCCAGAGCCAAGAAACCAGTTTCGAAACGGTTCTGGGTCCTAATCCGGTTCCACCTTCTCCTGTTCCGGACCTATTTACAACCTTAGGCTCAGGGCAAATGTACGGACAAAATTCTCTCTCTAATTAATTTACCACTCACGTCTAATTTAAAATCATGAAACGGAAGGTGGATTGGTAAGTACTTAGATGAGTGGATGTCAAGGTCTGTGATTTAATTATGTGAGGCCAGGGGACCACCAGCATTCCATGTGTCCATGATTGCCAGTTCCACTCACAGCAGCAATCACGTGCTGGCAAAGATTAAGATTCCAGAGTCATTAGATTCGCTGATTATGGGCGGTGTTGTCTTGTACACTGTCTTCTTTGTAGAAATTGCACTGAAATTTGAGATAATAAGACTACGAAAAGTCTATCGGTCTCGAATCCGGGCCCTGGGATCCAACAGCCCAGAGTGGGCTGTTTGTCCAGAAATCGGTCCCGGATTCGGGACCGATAGCAGGACTCATAAGACTAACCCAACGACGCTATTGCTTGGTTTTGTGTTTTGTTTTGGGTTACTGGCTTTTTAGCACGCGTTTGTATACACGCTTTTCAGTGAAAAAAATGTGAAAAGCCAAGAAAATATTTTTGCCCTAAAATAAAATTTGGGTTGGGTTCGCTTTTCCTCGAAAATGAGGCTAAACTTTTCACCGGAGTTCTTTTTCTCCATTTATAAAATCGGATTTCTTTGGATAATACACAAACGTACCTTAGTAATTGATAATCAAATGAAGGATATATTTGTGTCCATCGAATTTTCTAGAGAAGACAACGGTTTAGATTTAGGGCCGTGTTTGTTGGCACGGAGTTGAATTCTTGAAATTCATGATAAAATGAGTTCCAAACTACCTAAATATGTGTGGGGCTAAAGATTTAAGATGGAGATGTATATGAGTTCATAACTTCATCGGATATAATTTAGCAGGTTCATGATTGGGTTTTTCACCTTTCATCTCCCATAAAAAATTCATTGGAGAGTTATTTATGAATCTTCACCCACATGATAAAGGCAAAAGTAATATATATTCCAACTCCCAACCCACATGAAATTCTTTTGGCCATCCGTTTCAGAGATGCCTCCCCATATTTGGCCATCTTTTGCTTTATCATTTAGAACAGGAATGCCTCACATGTTATCATCCTTGGGTTTCAACCAGAATAATAATTACTGTGAGTGAGATAATAAGACACTTCCTGATGGGATGGTTGGTGGGCCTCTGATTGCAATCTAAAGATTGAAAGGCTAAGTTTCCACCAAATGACATCAATCAATGTGGTTCACGGGTGGCAGCCTATTTGCCAAAAGAAAGAAAACAAGATGAATGAAAAGAGAGGGAAGCGATGGGAGAGGATCAGGGAGAGAGATCATGAAGGAAAGGGCTTTGTTTTTTGGTTGATTGAGAGGACAAGTGCAAAGATCACACACCCCATTTGACTCCAAAGGAGACATGTGGCATGAAAGTGGGGCCCATTTGCATAAAAAAAAAATAGAGGGTGGGCCTGCTGCCGGCATATAGAGAGCCCATGGGCTTGCCGAATCGAGCCCAGTGGATGCCTCCCAGACCAACAGTAAATGTTGGATGCCGGATTTTCTACCAACCCCGTATCTCCTGAATTAAAAGCGCTCCCAAAATTTTATAAAAAGAAAAAAAGTTGACAAAGCTTAATAGGCAAGTCAAGTGCAGCAGTTTCCATATCTATTGGCTCCCTAAATCCAAAGTCACCAATTGCATAGTTTGCACCTATATGAATAGATTGGAGACTATTGGCTCGAGGTCTGAAAAAATTATATATGAAGCCGTTAAACTTTTGGACGACGGATCAAGGAGTTTATAGCAACGATCGACTTAGAAACTTCAAATTTGGGTTGGTCCCACTTGGGTATTTCGATGCTCTTCTTTGCCATGATATGTGGGCCCAGGTGGCCCCAAGAGCTGGTACGCACGGTAAAGATACAAAAGGAAGATTTCCCTCCCATAATATCCTCTTTTTTATATTTGAAAGTTCTCATCTCAAGGGAGACACTTTAGCTCTAAAAGCAAGAAAGCAGCATTCATTGGTAGGATTGAAAGTTCTCATGTTAGTTAGTGAGATTATACTTGAGATGTGAGAGAAAGAAATGCCACTCATTGTCAGTGGCGGTGAATCCGTAAATTGCAAAAACCCATGCTTGTTATCATGGGCTTTATTCTCTTGGTTCTCTCTTTTGGGATCTCTGAGTAAAAAGATAATAAAGAAGAATGAAAGAATTCAAACTGCATTCACCACCCTTATATTCTCTCCTTGCATTTTTATACACACATCTCTTTCTGATGCATGCAGGAAACTCTTATGCTAGTCTAAAAATCACCCATAGACAGTAGTGCATTCCTCTGCTTTTCACATCTCAAGAAAACAATGAAAGAAGAGATTGCATCTGCAAACAAAGCCACGCCGCCACCAGCTCGGCTTAGAGCTGCTTCTAAAATTAAAGACAGCCCAAGACCAGAAGATGGTAATGGGGCCTCACCAGGACCAAAAGCCAGGACAAGGTCGGTTGTCGCAGAAACAAATAACATTCAGAGAGCTAGAAGATCTCTTGGGATGAACAGGTTGAAAGCTGGTGAGGATACTACAGCTCAGAAGGGCAGGGAAATGGAGGAAAGAAGACTTGTGGGTCGCCCTGGAAACCGGGCTGTCGAGCAATTTGCTCGGCTGCCAAGACGCTTGGATCACTCAAGTAAGAGAATTGAAGATGAACCAGATGCAAAGAGGGAGGAATTGCAGCAGAAGCTTGATATGAGTGAGAATCTAGTTCAGGAACTGCAGTCTGAGATATCAGTTTTGAAGTCACAGGTAGAGAAGCTGCAGAGTTTGAACTCTGAGCTTGAATCACAGAACAGAAGGTTCAAGGAAGATCTTGCCACAGCTGAAGCAAAGATCTCAACCTTTCAACTCGTGATCAGGTAAATCGAATATCTTTTTCAACTATTAGCAATTTGGGAAGTTTGGTGAAGTTGAGTCTCCATTGACCATCAGTTAGAGTTCATGAAACAAAAACCTATTTTTCAAAGAAAATTTTGGAAGACCGTGGACTTGTTTTGCAGAGTAATTCCTATAGTTTCTATTCATTTAAATAGAGTCAGTGGCATATTAGTAGGTTTTTTCTCTGTTCTTACATGCTTGTGGGATACTGCTTTAACAGTTTGTGCCTTTTGATTTGGATGAAGGAGGAATCAACTGTGGTTGAAGTACAACCCCCTAAATTTAGAGATGTACAGAAACTCATTGCAAGCAGATTGGAGCATTTTAAAGTAAAAGAGACCACAAAACAGGGGACTATTGGTAAGATACACCCACCAACACCAAAGCCGGTAACTGCAGCTGTTGAAATCCAACCAAATGGTTTGATGAATGGACCTCCTCCTCCACCACCACCACCTCTGCCTAGGAAAGCACCTGCCAAAGCAGCCTCCATGCAAAAAGCCCCATCACTGGTGCAGTTTTATCATTCCTTAACAAAGCATGATGGGAAGAAGAGTGCCATGAGGAATGGGAATTCTAGTAGCCCTTCTGTGGTTAACCCACACAGCAGTATTGTTGGAGAAATTCAGAATCGCTCTACTCATTTGTTAGCTGTAGGTATTTGGGGGCTTTATCTATTAGTTTAATGATAATACTGTTGGTCTCACAAACTGTTTTGACAGTTAATTTCCTTGTAGATAAAGCAAGATATAGAAACGAAAGGGGACTTCATCAACAATCTGATACAGAGAGTTGAAAGTGCTGCTTATACAGATATAGAGGACGTCCTGACTTTTGTTGAGTGGCTCGACAGAGAGCTCTCTTCCTTGGTAATCCTAACCTTTATGATAATCAAACACTAATTTCCATGAAAATCACAGAAACTCACTGCTATCAGTACTGTCAGTGGTAGTTTCTTTCAATTGAACATGAAACTCTCTTAGGATAAAAAGAAGAATAATATTCATACATCCAAAGCAATACTTCTACTGCAACAGCATAATTGACCACCTAGCTATAAATACATGTCCTGCTCCAAGTCCACTGTACTGTATACTCACTGTATCAGTAGGCTAATGATAGATGAGAGTGTGGCTTTCCCTAACTTAAGTATGTAGTAACAATGGAAACAGGTCTGTTTGGGCATTTTTTTCTTTTGAAGAAGGAATTGCCACCAAATTTGTATTGGAATGCAACAATCATGAAGAAGCTAGGATTGAAGTTTCATACAAAAAACACAGTTCTCAAGAAGGCAGATAACTCTCACTTTAGCTTTACAGTAACTTTCTTAGAAGGCCACTCAATCTCTTAGAACACTGACTTCTCCAGATTTTTTTAGGGTGTATGCATATAAAATGATGCAATTCAAATACAGAATGAGAAGTCTCTCTGTCTCTCTCTCTTTCCTCTCTGAAAGAACCTAGTTGTTTTGCCTTTTCTAAAGTTCTCTGTGCATCTGAACCTCCTGTTCATATCTGAATGAAAGGGGAGTTCTAATCAATAAAACTTCACAAACGCATGCATGCATTGTTATAATTATACAGGGGCAAGACTTGGAGCTTCTTTAATTCAGTCTTTATCAGTCTGACATTTTCAATAAATGGGAGTTCAACATTTTTTGTGCAAGATATTTGACATTTTTCATAATTTTCTTAAGTCTCTAGCAGTCTACATTTCTCATCACCGTTCACCTGATTTTGAACAGGCTGATGAGAGAGCTGTATTGAAGCATTTCAAATGGCCAGAGAGGAAAGCCGATGCCATGCGAGAAGCGGCTTTTGAATACCGTGATATAAAACAATTGCATTCTGAAATCTTGTCTTATGAGGATGATGGTTCCATGCCATGCGAAGCGGCCTTGAGGAAGATTTCCAATTTACTAGACAAGTATACATAGCTAGGGGGAAATAGCATGTCTTGGATCTCTTTCATTTGATTTTCTAATCCAATTCTCATGCTTTTTTCAGAAAGTAGAAACTTATTATATCATTTTGTGGTGCAAGGTTGGAGCGGAGCATTGACAGGCTGATTAAGTTGCGAGATCGAACCATGCCCTCTTACAGAGACTGCAAAATTCCAACTGACTGGATGCTTGATTCCGGAATGGTTAGCAAGGTAGTCTACTACTAGGTTGAAATGTATTCTTAAATGTGCAGACTCCAAATGTGAAACTTAGTATGGGATGCATGTCTTGGCCCCCAACCCACACCCTCTACAGATTCATTCGAGTCAAGCTCAAAAACATGACTGCTTCACTCCCCAGTCATTAAATGATATTTGAGCCTGCAAATCTTCTCAAGGTCTTACAATAAATAAGCAGACCTAATACACCCCCGAAACAATTTAGTAAACAGTTTGAAATTACATCTGTGGACATAAAGAGTGAATTTGTGGGTCTGTGAGGGCTTATTGGGCACAGAAACTATAAGATAGACATTGAGATCTCTTTGTAGTTATAGAGATGACTATTATAATAGTAAGTTGATAAAGAAAGGATGTAGAAAATCATCTGGATATAGCGAACAAATTTAGGCCATCTAAATATTATGACATCAAAAAAGAAAATAAACTTGAAAAAGATAAGCTGATGTTCTCTATCGAAACTTGCATAATTTAAGTCCATATCTTAACAAGAACTGCAAAAAAAATAAAAATAAAAAATCACAAATTATGGTGTCCTTGATTTAGATTTGTCCTGAATATGCTATGCATGGTAATCATAATTGAAAGCAGAGTTTTTTTTTTTCGCCCGGTAGCTTGACTAGAAGACCAGCCAAGTTGCCTTGACCTGGTCACATGTTGGTGATTGGGTCGGTAGAATATTGATAAAAAAAAAATTGCATCAGTAGAACCTTGTTGATCAACCTGGTTGAGTCACAATTCAGCTTGACTCATCAGTCTGGTCAAACCAACTAGTTCTACTAAAGACATTTATATTTTTATCGGTAATGATATGATCTTGTTCAAGGCAAAACAAGATACAAAAAGCTTGCTTGAGATAAAAGCCACGTACCGACAAAAGCAACTATGAAACACAAACAAGAAAACTGAAAAATGTCACACCAGCCAATTGCACTAAAAATTTCTTTCAACTACCTGTTTTGCCAGAGTCTGTGACACCGTCTAATCCTTTTTTCAAAGAAAAAATAAATAATAAAAAAAATCATATAAAAGCCTTAAATTTGTGTAAATAGTACAAGTTACATGTAAAATGAAATATGAAAACTAAATTTACAATTTATATGAAATTTATAGAGCTATCCAAAAGAAAGGTATACTTTATATAATATATATATTATATATATATATTTAACATATTTTCTTTACTTTAGTTATCATAAATGTATATTTTCACGGTAAAAAATATTTTAACGCTAATTCTACTAACCCAGTTGATTGACCCACATACTTTCCTGGCTGACTCAACCAGTAATTGGCCAAGTCTAGTCGATACATCAGATTGGAAGAACTGTGGTTTCAAACAAGGAACTTGCCAAAACCCACACAACTAAACAAAAGAGCTCCTCAGTCATCATACTATTTTCAGGGGGGGAGAAAGCATTTCTAGAATATCTTAATGGAAAGAATAAAAATAAAAAACTCATACATATTATGCTTCTTTTTCTCCCCTTCCCTCCTTCAAAGACAGTTTGGCCTTTATGGCGGTTATTTCATGTGTTGGGAAAGCTATCAGTATGGAGAATGTTGGATGACTGCAAGCAATTTAAGGTTTGTATGTTTCTCTAGCTACTTTAAACCGGTAGAAAGAAAACAAAATTTCCTTGTTAACACCCAACTCTTCATTTTTGTGGGAACCAGATTATGCCTCTGAGTTGTTTTTTTCTGTGTGTATATCTTTTTTTACTTTTTTAACAATATCTTGCCATTTTAAATGAGCTTTCATCTCTTTAATTGAATATGTTAGTATGATCATATTTTGTTACATGTCTTTACGCATCAATATCATATGATCATATTTGCTAGAGGTCTGATGTCTCAATACAATATTCTCTCTTGGTGTCTCACACAGATGAAGCTGGCTTCTGTGAAGCTGGCCAATTGTATATGAAGAGGGTTTCAATGGAGATTGAATCAATGAGGCTTCCAGAGAAGGAATCCACGCAGGGGGCTCTGCTGCTTCAATCTGTGCGTTTTGCTTACAGAACACACCAGGTAATACAAGCCTTTTGTTCCTAAGCTAGTGATTTTAGTACTCTCAGCAATGGCCTAGTGTTGATAAGCATGTACAGCTTACACTAATTTCTACTATTTAGAACTTTAAAAACATGGACAACATGTTCTTGCAAATTATTTACACTCATAATGCTGCAGAATCTCTTAGACTGGAATAATTCTCTATTGCTGTGCATTCTATCACATTGACATCTTTGTTACTGCTGCACGTTCAACTGAGTTTTTATATCGAGTTCTTTTATTCAGTCCATTGATTCATCAAATTTTCTTGTTCTTGGACTGGATTTTCTCACATGTTCAATTATGTTTCTGAGTATAATTTCAAACTATGGTAGATACTACTAAAAGTCTACAACCATAGGTGTTCTTGTTTATGGCTATATATGCATATATACATTTTAATGCAATTAGCCAACATCTACTTGTGCAGTTTGCAGGGGGCCTTGATTCAGAAACAATGTGTGCTTTTGAAGAAAATAAGAAAGCGGGTATCGATGCATGGGGGAGGATCTCGAGAATTTGTTAGCGGGGATAGCAACATCTTAGGAGACAACTAGGGCTTCACGCTTGTGAAGTAGGCTAAACCTCAACAAGCATGCACCGTTCAAATGGACAACAATTAGTCAAGAAAGATGAGCAAGATGTTCTGGTTAATTTATGTGGAAAACAGTTTCAAGGATATACTTCAAATAGAAAACTAAGCTGAGGCGTTTAAGGCTCTGATAAATGAAAATATTTACGTTGGTTTTTAGGCGCATTCACATTGTTTCATTTTTGTCAGCTCCACAGAAAATCCTCTAGGAAAAACTAAAAACATGGGAAGCAAAATATTTACCAAGG
The DNA here is from genome assembly GCA_003546025.1 of Camphora micrantha. Classification (NCBI taxonomy): domain Eukaryota; kingdom Viridiplantae; phylum Streptophyta; class Magnoliopsida; order Laurales; family Lauraceae; genus Camphora; species Camphora micrantha. The sequence continues at coordinate 23,285 of QPKB01000534.1, forward strand.
GCATGTGGTACCCCTTACAAAGCTTTCATTTGGTTTTTATGCTTTTCACACTAACAAAATGAATTTGGCCTTGATCAACTAAGTCCCTGAGTGACTAGACATGTTGGCAAGTTAATATTCCATTTAATTCTTGTTGTATGATTCTCATATATGTTACTCATCTCTCAACATTGCAAGAGCACTTGTGGTCACTAAATGCATGAATTTGGTAATTTATTTGCCGTTCTAGTCCTCCAATGAAAGTAATATATGGGCTTAATGGTAACTTGCAGTGTTGTTATGGCTTTAAGTTAACATAAACTATTAAGACTATTTTTTTTTTATAACAATAAACTATTATGACTATTACTTTGCTTATTTTTGTTGTAACCTTTTATATCATTGTTACACCATTCTCTATCAGCTTAAATTTTTAGTGTAAGTGGTTGTCAACTATTTTGTCTCCAATATTTCTTCCCCCAAAACAAGATGGACCAGCTGTTATTTTAGAAACCACCATAAATCTAAAGAAATAAGACATGAAAGGGACATAGACTTAATGCTCAAATGAAATTAGAAACTTTAAGCCATGGAATTTGTTTACAAGAAATGAAAGAAATGAAATAATTTTGAATTTGATGACATACCAAAATTGTGAGCAATGGACAGAGATGAATGATATGCTTATGATATAAGGTACACTCCTTGAGCAATTGCGCTCCAAGGACAGTGGTCTCAGTAAGGGTAAAGGATAGAGATTGCAGCACTTATAACTCTCCACTTCATCTTCTTACTCCATTTGTTAAGAGGAATAGGAATGAACATAAATATATATATATATATATATATTGATATAAATGCCATAAAGATTACTAGACTTGTGACTAACCTAAATTAATCAATTAGATAGACTCATGATGGATGATTTTCTCCTGCGCATTGTACACATCAGTGTCATTCAACACCTTTGGTGATGGTCCAAATCAGGAGCGCGTGCCCAGGAGAAAATTCTCGAATTATTATATGTGAATAAATGTTTACATTTTGACTTGAATGGATGTAACAATACTTATTCTGTTAATTTTGCTTTGGTTTAGCTTTTTTAATTTCATGAAAGGGTATTTCACATTTACACACTTGTGACTTATTTCTTTTCTATTGGTGTAATGGTTACAACACTTTGTGCTTATAAATTAATTGTACATTTGTGCATAACCATTACGCATGCAAACCATTTACACATGTAAATGGCCGTTAAACAAATAACCCTAATAGAAGTTGACCAAAATGATTTGGATTCATTTCAAACCCAATGGGGAAGAAGTATCTAACCCAATCTGTGAATTGTAATCCAACAGCCCAGTTAAGTAGATGTGAATGGTTCCACACCAAAAATGCAAGATGACTCAACCTTTACAACAAAGAATACAGTTACAAACTCATTCTAAAATACACATTATTAACTTTCAAAATGCAAGTTGCAACAGAAACACAATTTACACACATTCCAAATTGAAATCGCACCTAATCCGATTCCTGCAACCCATCCAACACGACCGACCCAACGATCAACCCCAGCTGCGCCCGATGCCGAAAGCTGCAGCGAGGGCAGCCTTCAAGGCCACGAGCGCCGCCGAGTCGTCGGGAATCAACACGACGGCGGCGATTGCGGCCACGAAGAGTGGCAGCGAGACGGAGGCAAGCACCGAGGGGGAGAAGCGGCGGTCCGCTCGAGCAAGCTGAGGAGGCCGAGCTCCTCGGCCCTGGGAGAAGAAGCCCGAGCTTCTCGAGGAGGAGAGGGTGAGCCGATTCCTCGGCCTTGGAGATGAGCCGGCCTTCTCGACATTTGCTGAGGACCCTTCTTCTTCTCGACTTCTCTAAAGACGTCGACGTTAACCTCTTCACTGCCTTCGTAGAAGATGCCGCTCCGAACCATTGCTTATTCAGGTGTTGGTCGTATTTGTTTCACTGCAGATGCAGAGAGAGAAATATGGTTGTGGTATTGATGACTGATTGAAACGATGATATGAATAGAAAAAAGTGGGTGAGGAAAGAGAGAAAGAGAGTACCTTTTTTCTTGGGGGCCATGGCAAGAATTTTTGGAGAGTGGGTTTTTTTTATGGTGGAGAGGGAAGGGTTTTGAGAGGTGGGGTAAGAGAGGGGGGAGTGGAGTGTGAGATTGGCTACTGCCATTGGAGAGGATGAATTGGAAGTGATGTGCTTTATTGTCTTTCTCTTTTCTTTCCTTCTTTGAGGTTTTCTTTGAGGTTTTTTGAGCTTGCTGCTTCTGCTTCTGCCGTGGTGTAAGGGTGAGAGAGAGAGATGGGAGAGTGTGGGTTTTGTTGGGAAGAGAGGGTGGAAGAAGAGGAATTGGATGTGAGCCAATCAGGGAGAAGATGAAGAGAGGCCTATCTGATTGGGAAAAACAGTTAGAAGAGTATTGGTGAATGACTCGGCCTATCCTTGATTGTTGAATGACTTCGGCCTCACTAGGCCGAGTCAGCTTGACTCAGATAATAGAAGGCACTCTATCATACGGCTTTTTCCCGAGTGAATTTTAGTACATAAAGGGCCACTTGCACATACACAAAAATATTAACTATGGATCAATCCGTCAAGCTAGCTGGGAACAGGACTCCCAACAACTGAGCTTAGTTGTTTAATGTTTGCTTAATGTGAGTTGTGTGCTTCTTTTGGAGAATTTGCTCCTAATTATGTCCCTAATGACCCTAACCAACCGATTAAAGCTATAAAATTTTGAGAACTACTATTTTTTAAAGGGGAAATGACTGTCGGACAATTCCAAAACTAAACATCTACCCAGACCAAATGACTACATACTATAAATTTCCTTAGAAAGATCGTATATATAAAGGACGTCAAAAGATAGACAGTTTTACCCTGTATCCTGCGATATCCCTAGGCCTGCAGGATATTGCAGGATCGATAATCCAGGCAGTAGGATATTCGCACCGTTCGATATGCCTACATATCTCCGTAAAATTCTTCATCATTCTCCTTTCAACTTTTAGGTAAAACAGGGACGGAGATAATCGGTGAAAACCCTTTTTTTTACTGTGATCATCTTCTTCGATCCTCCAATGGTTTTTTTCTCTGTGTTTCTTCTCATCGTCTTGCTATGATTTGCAGGACACAGCCTTCCACTCCATCTCCTTACGTCAATCGCTGCACGTCGAGTTCTTCAACCGTGTTAAGTTTACTACAGGAAATATCAACTCGTCCAGCAATTTAAGGCATGGGGAAGGAAGTATTGTTTTTCCTTATCTCTTGATTTGTTTCTAGTCTTTTTCTGATTAGGGCTTGTCTTTTAAGCAGGCATTTGGGTTTAATTGTTATATTGGGGGTTTGCATCGTTGTGATGTTGCTACGAATCCTATTTTTCCTTCCACTATCTGATTATTGGAGATCCCTTGTATAAAAATTTGTAGTGATGCTAATTTGTACTTATTTTACCATTTTTCCATAAAAACTTCGTTGCTCTCCATGTTTACTTTTTTAAGCTTAAAAGGTTGAACACGCACAAATGTATATCAGCCAATTAAAAATCTTCAAGTACTCATGGTAGTTTGATGCTAATTCATTTCAAAATTAGTCCATAAATTGTAAACAACTCCTGTAAACTTCATACACACGTTTAAGATACGGCGTATAAATGGAGAACAAAATGAGTACAATGGCTTCATTTACCAAAAGATTGTTTAGAGAACTATAAGACCAGATTTAAAATTTTAATTTGGATCTTACTTTATATTTCTTACAAAGTAGTTTTTTTTTTTTTTTTTTTGTTTTTTTTTTTTTTTTTTTTTTTTTTTTTTGGTGCTGCAAGATTAGAGTTTAGATTAAGAAAAGTTTGGTAAGAGGATCTCTTTACTGTAGAGCAGTGGTTTGCAGCAACACAACCTTGATAGTAAGCAATAACAGGAACAAAAAAATATAATATATATATAAATATGAAATTTTCAAGTACTACAGGGTAGTTTGAATGCTACTCACAAAATAGTATATCAGCCAATTAAAAATTTTCAAGTACTATAGAGTAGTTTGAATGCTACTTCATTCAAAATTAGTCCAATAAATTGGTAAATAACTCCTGGTAAACTTCATAACACATATTAAAATACGACGTATGATGGAAGAACAAAATGAGTACGATGGCTTCATTTACCATGAGACTGTTAGAGAACTAAAGATCAAATTTTAAAATTTAATTTGGATT
>QPKB01000535.1:0-27457 GCA_003546025.1 Camphora micrantha
GGGGCAAACTACTGGTTCATTTCAAGAATAATGTGCCAATAGGGATAATGCCTCCGATTTTTGTGAGTGAGATTGGGTTTGCAAGTTAGAAAACGTCGCCCCAGTTAGGGGCGTGAGGAGATGGAAAGAGATTCCAGCTGATGTTTAGACAAGTCATCCAGGCTCGCGTATTTGTAAAGTCTAAACTTGACAACTGTTTGATGTATAAAGGGTCCTCAATTAATTGTATTAATTTGAATTTCAGACAAAGTATGAGGTCGTGGATTATGACACTAGTGATGATGTGCGGGTAGCTATTGATCGTAAGTTTCAAGCTAGGTACAGGGATTGGCGCAGCTCGATGCACATTCATTACAAGAATTGCTTGAAGAAGGAGATTGATCCAAAGACCGTACCCTTTTCAGGTGTTTGAAAAGGATGATTGGTGTGGGTGATAGAAAATGTGTACGAGGATGAGAAATTCCATGTAATAGGCTATGTTTTTCAACTTTGTTTTGAATCCTTCTGATATGTTGTGTTTTTTATTTAAGTCAACACGTATTATAATTAAAACTTTATAGCTCACTTGTTGTTCCTTGTGTACAGGAGCGCTCTATGAAGAATATTGAAAATCGAAAGAGATTACCTTACAATCATTGCATGGGTTCCAAGTCTTTCCAAGCTGCAATGCATGCCTTGGTGAAGTGTTTTTAACTTATAGCTTATTAAATTTGTGGTTGTGTAATTCTGAATTTGTCATCACTTATCATAAAATTTTAAATTATGTACTGACATGTAAATTTCTGCATGTAGGCGAACCCTGAGACAGGGGAGGAGCCCCACATCGTTGATTTTTATAGGGAATCGCACTACAGTAAGAAGAAAGACAAGTGGATAGACCCAACAATGTCAGGAAATACATGTAAGTACAATGATAGGTCCTTAAAATTCCTTAAACTTGGTCCACATATGCTTCTTATTTGTTGATCCTTGGAAAACTCCAAGAAATAATGGCAAGGATAAGCATCCTAACTTTTTAGTTTCCAATCTTGGCGGTTTATAATTAAACTCTGGAAAAATAGGGAAACAGTAGCCTGTTATTTTATATCAATTGCAAAATAGGGAAAAGTAGCCTCTAACTTACCTTATTCTCTTCTGAGGTATAAAACTCTTTTATTGACCTCCAAAGTGACTACTATGCCCCTTATAGGCTTCTCTAAGTTGATGAAAATCATATGCAAACTTCTCCTTTTCTCTTTGTTACCGAATGGTATCACACTTCAAAAGTTACTGAATGGCCTGGAACACCACCAACAGGGCCCTAACCATTGGTTGTTCCTGATTATGCTGAAAGAGACCAGACATACCCAGCAATGAGCAGTTGTGTTTTTATGTATGTGTGTGTGTGTGTTGGGAATAATTGTGTTTGTGTGTGTTGGGAAATAATTGTTTGGACAGATATCTATCTATGAACGAGTCATATGGTATTAATATATTGGTATAGACTATTCATCTCTGGTGTCTTATATTTATACATCTCAGTAGGTCCTTTTGTGTGTTATCGTATGATTAGTTCTACTCATGTATTTGCTGTGCATGTTTGGGTCTTGTGCTTTTTACCTAAGCTCCATTAATATCTAACAAGATTTATCAAAAAAAAAAAAAAGGGAAATCGTGTCTCAAGGATTCCATGCCATTATAGGACAAGATCTTACAAGATTAAAACCACAGCAATCATTGGTCCGATTGAGCCAGTAGTAGGTGTTAGAAAGGTGATCAGACCAACACAACACTAGAGCCAAAAGGTTGGCTTTTTCACCATGAGACTCAGGCATGGAATTTGCTTTAGGTGAGGTTCAGATTCAGAATTTTCAGATTCAGATTCAGAATTCAGAATTTTCAGATTCAGATTCAGAATTCAGAATTCAGAATTTTCAGAATTCAGATTCAGAATTCAGAATTTTCAGATTCAGATTCAGAATTCAGAATTCAGAATTTTCAGAATTCAGATTCAGAATTCAGAATTTTCAGACTCAGATTCAGAATTTTCAGATTCAGATTCAGAATTCAGAATTTAGAATTTTGTGAGGTTCAGATTCAGAATTGGCTTTAGGCCGAGGTTCAGATTCAGAATTTTTATGAGACTCAGGCATGGAATTGGCTGGAGAAGACAAAAGGTTAGCTGGTACATCGTGAGAGACTGACAGCACTTCCATTTGATTCAGAACTTCCATATGACCTTGATTCCCATCCTCAAAAAAATTTTGGACCATCACCCAGTCTCAACCTGGGCACTCCTCCCTGTTATCCATGGTGTTACCTCTTTAAACACTTCCATATTTCAAAGGATTTTGATACATCTTGAAAGTCAGGGGTCTGCAAATCACAGGGGCTCTTTTTTTTAAAAAAAAAAAAAAAAATCCATCCTTTTCCCTGGAACCATGTACTTTTTTTTCTCTTATTCACACAGCCTGTAGAAAATGCACTTTCATCTCACTCCTCACTCTCTGAGCTGTACTACCACTCTTTTGCTGTTTTATCCTTGTGATCCTATCATCACCCATTGACCAATAGTTTTTAATTGTCCACATGAACCAGCTGTATTAGAAATATTCCTTGTTTCTGTCTGTTCTTGTTTGGTGGGACACTGAAATCTTTTATTAAAGAGATGGGACTAGTACAGTGACACAAATTTATTTATTTGTAGAGGTCAGTTGCCGTAGCCCATTAGCCACAGGACATTCCTAATCAAGCTTTGAGTTGGGTTTCTTTAGTTGATCACTTATAGTTTATCTTCACTTCTTCCAATGCCTCTCTATTTGATCACCAATACTTTTTAATTGTCCACATGAACAAGTTGCAATAGAATCCTTTTGATATTTTGTTTTCATTAGTGTTAAACAGAGTAACAGATTGTTCAATATTTAAAAAGTTGTTAGGTGATTTCGAATTTTCAATTGCCTCAAGTTTATTATTCTATGTTGAGACTAAGCCATCTCTGTTTTTTCTGTTAAAAAGCTGTTAACAGATTGTTCACTATTTAAAAAGCTGTTAGGTGTTTTTTCTGTTCAATATTACCTTTTGAAGCTCAGTTACTCTCAGTGACCATAAGAACCATGAAACCAAAGTGCCCTGAGGTACATACAACTTGATTTAGTACTTTGTGAACTCATGTGTCAAAGCTAGGACATGTATTCATCGAATTACGCTTTCTTTTCTACTTATGTTTGTGTGTGCTTACTTTTTGGCCTTCCATTGTAATGAAAAAATGGATATACATCAAGCCTAAGGTTAATGACTTCAGCGAAGATGAGGTTGATACAGAGACAGAGTAAGAGGATGATGGTGTTTTCTGATTGAACATGGATAATTGGTACAGACGATGATTTGGGTTTGTCATTAGTCATGGTACAGAGGATGGTCATTAGATCCTATAGTTTAGGATTGATTGGCCCTATGTATAACCAATTATGACGTGAATCCCTATATATTCAACTCTTGGCCATTCTATGCAAAACAAGCAGGCCATTAGTTTTTCCATCTTTCAAATCCATTTCTACATCTTCACACCAACCTCTCTTGATTTAATCTCAAAATATTTTTAAAAACTACAAAGTCATGAAATATTAAGACTTTATCATAACCTGAAATGAAGGCCATTTGAAACTCACCATTGCTTAGTTGATTCCAACCTCAGCATACATCAAGATCTATTGATTATCATCCAAGTGAGGGCCAGGGCTGGAGGTACTGTACTGGGTCTCATCACTCATTTAAGGAAGAAGAGACATGTTTTTGCATTTGAAAATGCTCTCTACTAAGAAAGGCAATTCCACGTGCATACAATTATGACTGTATATTTCACATGCACAACTGTGGCTTTCCCATTATTAAAAAGCATTTGATAGGTAAGCATATACTGTGGATGAAGCACTTACAGCCATGGGATTTGGGAAATTCCAAGTCCTTGTTCTTATTTATGCAGGGATTGTAAAACATGAGTGCGTTGGAATTGTAAAACATTCTTGCTTTAACTTCTTCTATTAGATGTTTTGCTTTTGCCAATTTCTAAAATAAAACAGCTATAGGAAAACTACCATCATATAGTTTTATAGGAAAACTATAAAACTATGCATCTTTTTTGCCTAGTTGCAATTATAGGAAAACTGCCATCTGCTATGTTTATCATTCTAACTATATTGCATAACGTAGATTTTGTTTTGTTAAACTTAATTTTTCAGCTACAATATAATTTAACTTATTTCAAATGGCAGGAAAAAACTTGTAGCAGAACGGGAAAAGTGTACGCAGGAGGGTGCGATCCAATTGACTCAGGAACAAATATCAATCAATGTCCTTGGTGGTCGGTCTGGGTACTTGAGAGGGTTTGGAAACGGTCCAAAGCCCACGTCTACAACTAGGAGCACCAGGATAGACTTAGATGATGGTGAACGTGGGGCATTGCGGGCTACCGTGGAGAGATTGCAAAATGAATTGGGAGCTCGATCTGAAGAGATAGAGCAAATGAAAAATAATCAAGTAGCCATGCAGCGACAGATGGAGGAGATGATGCGGTTGGTGGCAAGAGTGACGGGATCAGACATGATGACGCAGGGAGGAGTGCTTACTTCTTGGTCAGTATTCCTAGTTTCTTCTCTGATTGAAATAGAGTTTGCATTATATTTAGTTTCCTACTTTACTCTATGAATTGATTTCAACTTTACTATAACTTTGAAATGATCATGCTCATCAGAAAACACTGCTCCTTGAACTTGTCAAGATATTATTAAGATGAACTCAAAATATCCACCATAATGTGACAACCGAAAATGTGTCTGACCTCATCCCACAAGTAATGAATTAGCAGGCCACACATTACTTTGTTTTGCTAGGATAATCTTGTGTTTGCCACATGATTGATCCAATTTGTTAGCTCTAAAGTGATTGGAGAAAATTTGGCAATTGGACTGTACCTGTTTTGATCTGAGTCAACTATTGACAGAACACTATTGAATTTTTATAGGTAATTTTCCAATCTGAGATGTTAAGGTGGTTAGTGGTCCTTCTTTGTGGGTTGGTGAGAAATTGTGTGGATTTTTCAGCTAATCCAGGTTTTTCAAACTTGGGTTTCTGGGTTCAAAAGTTCGGTAATTTCTCACTTGCATTTGAATACTTTCACATACGAGAGGAGATACTTTCACATACATCATTAGAAACACATTAATTTTTATTTTATCAATGTAGATATATTATTACGTTTAAGAAGGAATCTACTATATATTAATACCTGAGAGGAGCTTCCACGTTCGGTAGAAGGATGCATTTGTGTATTTGCTTGAGATAGGGACGCAAACATCGCCTCCATCTCACGCCTTAGATCCCTAGACTCCACTTCCAGTAGTCGTTTTTCCAAATTTTCCACTTGAGCTTGTAGGATAACTTGTGATTCCTGTTCCTTTTGTAATGCTTTCTTGTAAGGATCTGAATACTTGATGGAGGTCTTTGAAACTCCATCGCCCATGCCTTTTACACGTCCACGATTATCACGACCAAGAATCTATGTAAAAAAAAATCATTCAATATTTACTGGGTGAGTTAGCCAAACTTAGGGATCATATGTACTTCATGCTACTTGAGCCATACAAGTTTGTTGTTAGTGTAGTTCGTCCTACTTTCCGTGACTCATTGTTCTTTTCTTTTTCTTCTTCTTGCCAATAACTTGTCATGAGTAGATATTCCACTGGGAGTTTACTTTCAATTGTGATAGAGAACATAACCCATTTAAGGAGGAAGATTGCCACCAGAACTGATAAAGTGCATCTAGTTCCTAGTGACAATTTGAGATTAAGTACAGTATTCACATGTGAAGTCACTTCCTTAACCATCCAAAGATTAAGATAGTAATTTCTCCTCATCTGGTATGTTGGGCCAAATAGTGCAGTCCAGTTCATGGGATAGCCAGGTCCTAGCATTTCTATCAATTACAATGCACATAAGATCACCTCAGCCTGACCTGTTGTGGCTTGGCTAAACTAAAGCTTATGAGCCCAAGCTCAATACTTCTTGCAAGGTCTTACCTGAAGCCCAGAGGTCTGAAATTTAGGTTGATGTTGGGGCGAGGCTCAGTAGCTGAGCCTAGCCTTTTAATTTCAAATCCCAGTCTTGTAACACTTGTTCCATCTTTGGTGATCAATAAGACTACTCATCCAAAGTAGGATCCTGTAAGATCAATGGTTAATGTCACCTGACACTGTTTACATACATGGTGAGTCTATACCATTGTAACATTGCTTCTGTCTCTTGGAAATTATTCTTGACCTTCCATTTGGAGCTTGACCATAAAATTTAATCTGGGATGTGTTTATAGAATATGTGAGTTTTCTGGGGTACCATACTCCAGATCCTCACTCAATGCAAGTGGAGACCCCTTGTTCCAGAGATCCAAAGTACTACTTATCTGGTCCAAGAGTTTTTTTAAATAAAAGCTCCATAATATTAAAACCAAGAATATGATAATAAGAAGTAATTAGATAAGATAACATATTCAAGAATGAAGAAACCATACCAAGGCTACCGCGTCATGATCTAAATCTTTCTTTGCAATTGAAGGGTTATCCTCATACAAGCTAGCAACTCTTTCCTGCAAAAACAATTTTTTTTTTTTTTTAGAAAAAAAGAGAAGATACATTAACTCACATGTGGATTACTGATTTCAAATTATGTGCCAAATAAGATGCAGCAATATGTCATTACAATATGTAGCATAACAGCCTGCACTTGTAAATCAACAAATAGACTAGCAGGAATACTATCTTCAGGCCTAAATCTGAACTTTCAGAGCAAGTTCCAAAAATAGTTCTTCAGAAACAAACTCACCAAAACACTCGTATTCCTAAAGCATATAATCCCTTGAAAGTGTTTTTCTTAAATATTACAGTGACATGTTTAGGGCACTAAGGACATTATTAGGAGACAAGGTTCTTTAATAAAGGGGGAACCATGTGATCCACACTTCATTGGATGGTTGAAAGTACATAAATGCTCTTCTTTATATATTTGACAGGGTCCAAGACTAATCATTTGTTTATTTAGGAAATGATGTGTAGTGCCTTGGATTTTATGTACTCTCAAGGCATTGTAATTATGACTAATAACTCTCTTAAGGTAGCCTTGGCAGGCGTTTGTTTGGAGGGATTTTTTTATGGAAATTACATGTAAGTTGATTTCCCACCACCGTTTGGAATCCCTATTTGATTTGTATAGCCTTGTGGATTGTCACTTCCACTTCTCTAAATTCCAGCTTTCATGATGTTGGGGAGGTACTCTAAGCATTTTGTTATTCTAAACATGGATCTGCAAATCTCTTGCAAACAAACAAAGCCTTATTAGAGCATGTTTGTTTTGATGCATAAAGTAAAGTTGAGCAGTAAAGTAGCTCTAGCCACCACACACCTTTATTTTTATCATGTTTGGTTGACAAAAAAACAGCAAAAAAGTATTCTCCGGCTGCCGCCAATTTATCACAAACTTTCCTAACTATCACCATTTCTTATCACATAAAACTAATGTAATGTGTGATAAAGTAAAGACGAAAGGAACCTACGGCGGATGATCCGCATTCTATTTTGTATTCCTCTCCATTTTGTAACCTGTAATCTTTTCTATGCAATAAAAATCGCCTTTGAGCAAAAAAATAAAAAATAAAAGACAAAAGGAACCTACTTTATTGCTCTTACTATCACTATATCTATTTGTTGCTTTAGTAAATACTCACACACCCACACCTGCACTCACTCAAATCACACTTCAGTTTGTCCATACAAAATAAACACAAATATTACTTCACCACATACTTTATGTCACATTAGGTAGCAGGCGCGGTCTCAAAAAAGAGTCACCCTGAATTATATATGTTTTCGAAGATGTGGCTAGGATCTTTCCATCAACAGTGAGCTCCCCATGTGTCCAGAAATTTTTGCATCTAGAATCTAATGGGCAATATTCTCTCCTCTTCATGATTTCTTTGAAGATAAAGGTGTCTTGCCAAAATATGATACAAACCAATATCACATCAATGGTATCAGCTAATATATTTACTGTCATGCATGATATGGTTGTATCTGAACCTTAAAATACAAGCAAGCATGTGCCTTCTCAATCCAAAATCCCATCAAAAATGATGTTTGATGTCTTTGTATGATAAAAGTATTCAAGAAATGATCTTGGAGTGGGCTGTCCCATGGACCCACATTCAACCTCTTCAGCACATCATGTATAGAGCAAGACCAAAATGGCCATAGCAATTAAAGTAGCAGGCCAATACTGTGGGACCTACCATCCGCAAGTAAGGGTGGGTTCGTTGATGTAGTTTAAAGGTGGGTCAAAGATCAGTATGTTCTAATGATCTTACCATTTATCGAAGGGTCCCAAAATTGAATGGTTTTGTATGTACACCATTAAAGGCTTGCTATCCTCTTACTTCTTATTCTTTCCTTTGTCTTTGAAATTTCTCCTTGCCATTGTTCAGATTTTATTTAGTACTTGAGTTTAACTCATATGTGTGAATACTATCTACAGATCGCAACTTTCTCTTGAAGCATGAAGGAATCGATGGGTCTGTTTCTTCTCTTTTTGTAGTTGTCCTCAATTGCTGCTATTGCTGAAGGTGGATTTTCTGGTTTTATTTTGTCTCACTTACTTTGCTTTGGATTCCCATGTTTAATTCTTAATGTTTTCTTTTTGTACCACAGATTGGGACTGGAGATCAACGTACAAGAGGCCAATAGATTGAACATCTTTTTGTTTTTCATAAGAATATTGTACTTACACTGTTTTGGATGCCTCATTTTTACTTGAATTAGTAAAGGCGACATGGCTAAACTTGTGGGTTAGTTATATGTTTCCTAATATGTTGAAGCAGCATGTTTTGTACATTTTTTGATTAGTTAAATGACCAGACTTTATTGTACATATTATTTGAGTTGAATGAGCAGGTTTTATTATATATTTTGTTTGAGTTGAATGGGCATGTTTTATTGTACGTACATTTTATTTTTGTTGAATGGGAAGTTTTTATTATACATTTTATTTTAGTTGAATGAGCAGGTTTTATTATATTCAGCGTAAAGGAGGTTTTTGAGGTGGCAGGTAGAAATTTATGAAATAAATAAATTATTTTTAGCGACGATTTTTATTCGTCGCCTATAGAAATTTATGAAATAAATAAATTATTTTTAGCGACGATTTTTATTTGTCGCCTAATAAGAATAAATATATCATTGTATATTATTCTCGACGTTTATAATTTGTCGCCTAAGAGAATTTGTGGCAAGGTTAAATATTGGACGACGAATTAAAGTGGTCGCCTAATGTCTACAAACTATGCGCGACAAAACTAATTTGTCGCCTATTATAACTTATGGCAATTCATACACTATTTAGCGACAATATAGTTTTGTCGGTAAAAGATATAATTTAGCAACGACTCCATTTTGTCGCCAATTCCTTTTTTCACCAATTTGTATCGATTTTTTTAAATGAATTATGGATATTTCGCGACAAAAAATATCCTTTTTGCCGACATAATGTGTTGTCGTAGAAAATTTAGCGACGACTCCATTTTGTCGCCAATTCCATTTTTCACCATTTTGTATCGATTTTTTTAATGAATTACGGATATTTGGCGACAAACAATATCCTTTTTGCCGACATAATGTGTTGTCGCAAAACATTTAGCGACGACTCCAGTTTGTCGCCAAATTTCTTTTTTAAACCATTTTGTATCAATTTTTTTAATGAATTATGGATATTTGGCGACAAAAACTATCATTTTTGCCGACATAATGTGTTGTAGAAAATTTAGCGACGACTCCATTTTGTCGCCAATTTCCCTTTTCACCATTTTTTCCAATTTTTTTCAAAGAATTATGGATATTTGGTGACAAAAAATATCCTTTTTGGCGACATAATATGCGTCGTAGAAAATCGATATTTGGCGACAATAAGATGATGTCGCAGAAAATTTCAGTTATTTGGCGACGATTAGTTGTGTTCGTCGGGAAAAAAAATCACCGATGCCAAATAGGCGACGAACTCGCGACAAAACCTGTTTCGTCGCAGAATATATTGGGCGACGATTTTTGGATTTTCGGCGACAAATATTTTCGTCGCTAAAAATGATTTTTGTTGTAGTGGTAGGGACCAAATACCTCTACCAATTCTAGGATATACCTAGAGAAGAACCCTTTAGAGAGGAACTCTATGTATCGACTGCAATTCAGCGAGATCTTGTTTTTTTTATGGGGGTTCTTTTAAGTATAAAAGGGTAGAAGAGTTGTGTAGAAATGTTATTTGGAGAGAAGAAGAAAAGAAAGAAGCCTTAGTATGCAGTTTAGATTGTTTTGGAAAATAGCAGTACGTCTCACTCCGTAGCGGCCGCTACGTCCATGGCATGTTGTGAAATTTGTTTTTAGAAATGTCACATCATGAGAAGAAAAACCCCAGATATCTTTTGATGAACTGTGATAGTCACAACTCAGTTACAACGGAACCAATAATACCCATTGGTACCAAGTTGTATATTGGACTGGGTCCTTCGACTTTTATAGTTAAACATAAACGTCTCAAAGACCTGAAAAATGGAAGAAAATTTCTATTGAAGTAAAATTTTGGTGAGTTTAGATGTTCTAATGTTTGAATTTATTTACTTACTAGATGTGATTGCGAGTGTAACCTTACCCAAAAAGGTTAATTCTATAGGCCATTGACTTCCCATGATAAATTTTGGGGTGGTATTGAATAGCATTGCGGACCACCACATTGATGGATTCATGACATACAAATACAATGGACCACATACGAACTGTACCATGCAATGCACCACAATATTGGGATATAGTTGCTGTAAATCAGAAATTCTGCTGTACAAACTTCTGTAAATAACATAATGCATCCTATAAACATTAATGCACCTCAGATTGAGAGGCTTCGAATATTCCATCCTAATTCTCTTGAGTGACTAGGGTTAGATCTGATAATGTGCTGCATACTATAGGAATAAAAAGTACTGGGTAGAAAGGCAGATCAAGTTTTGCTGAAATTTGAAAGAACAGTCTCTGATGGAAAAGAAAAGGTGCTTAAATCTGTTTGGTGTTCAAGTAAAAGGAGTGTTAAAAGAATGTGGGAAGATATTACTGATAGGGAAGATGATCATTAGTTTTGAATCAATGCAGTAGCCGAAGAACAATAATCACTGAGCTCAGCAATGTCAAGAATGAGGCAGCTGCTGGAACATGTAAGTGGTGAGCTAATGGGGGTGACTTTCTAGGATGATTTTGTTGCTGAAGTTGGTTTTTTTTTTAGAAAGTGGGAATAGTGGGATCATAGAAAACCTGCACAAGAAGCTATTAAAAAAAAGAGAGCATGTTTATGATGTGAGTGGGTGGTTGTTTGTAATTAGGATAACGACTCACTTGAACAAACATGTTCTATATCCTCATACTTCCTTACGTG
Source organism: Camphora micrantha (assembly GCA_003546025.1). Taxonomy (NCBI): domain Eukaryota; kingdom Viridiplantae; phylum Streptophyta; class Magnoliopsida; order Laurales; family Lauraceae; genus Camphora; species Camphora micrantha. The sequence continues at coordinate 11,491 of QPKB01000535.1, forward strand.
CTAAGAAGATGCAGAATGATATATATTTTAATGATGTTATTTTTGTCACATATAAAGGGGTCATTGCTTTGGTGGAATGGTAAAAGTCTTAGGTGCCATCCGCTATAGTTAGAAACCTGGGAGCAGCCACTGTGTGAAATTGCCAAAGGTTGGGTTTGTCTCCGGTCAGTATCCTCCCAGGACCCTACTTCGGCGGGACTCGCATTGGGTAATGACCTTTTTTTGGTGACATGTTAGGGGACTTGCTAAGAAGAATGGGAGACGATTAGAAAAATGATGTAAGCTGTGTTCGTGTATGTGGTTGTTGTTTCAAAGGCCTGACTGAGGATGAAAGTAAAAAGGTTATGGTGTTTGCTAGAGTGGTGGGCTTTCTTAACTTGAGTTCAAGTGTTCTTCTCCAATTCTTTCATTAGATGCCTACTCTTAGGGCAAGTTTGGATGGGTGAGGATTTGAACTGGGGCGTTGCGGGTGGTGTAAACGTGCAGGTTATAGCACTAAATATCCATCAGGTTGATCCAAGGATCAAAATAGCAGTTGCGGCGGGTGTAACGGCCAGTGGTCAAAATGCTATGTAGCGGGCTATACGTAGCAGTTAAGGTGACACGTAGCAGTGTAGCGGTGTGAATTTTTTAAGTAGTATAAAAACCGAATATTGTATAATGGGCAATCTTTTTTTTTTTTTTTTTTTTTGTGATTTGAAACCATATAAGAGTAGAGACAACTTTAGTTAAGGCTATTGAGGAGGAGAAATAGGAAAACCAATATTTAAAATTAAAACTGTTTGACTCTAGTAGGTTTTAGACCGCAGCGCCGTTATTTTCAAACTAGCGTAACGGCCTTGACCGCAACGGCCGATAATGCGGCTGCTACGCTACGTAGTGGCCACTATTTTGCACCATGGGTTGATCGCTTCGAAAAGGTTGCTGATATCATTGTGGGAAACCCTAAAAATGGCATTTTCCAATGGTGCACGGGATATGGGATGTGCTGGTTGTCAAGAGTCTTAAAGCTATTCACTTAACCGATAACAAAGCAGGTGGATAAGTTGGTATGGTCGCAAAACTGCTCGGGATGCTATTTAGCTAAAAGGAGTTATTGAGCTTGACTAGTGCTAAACACACTACCTTGGTGGAAGGTTTTTGGAGGGCAATATGGAGGCTGCTTGAACCGAGGAAAGTGGTCCATTTCATTTGGGCTGCTGTCTTGAACAGTGTTCATGTTGCAATAGTCATTTCTAACAGAGGTATTCCCTGCTCTAGATTGTGCTGCATGTGTGGGATATGGGGGGCAGCAACGGAACATATTAAATATGGATGGGTGGATACATTTGCTTGAGGAATGGACTATCCACCTTGGATGAGAGGAATCCTCTATTTAGAGGATTCCTTTGTTCCCTGGAACTAGGCTATACTTGATGAGGATTTTTGAGGGGAGGAATCATTGCATTCTGCATTAGGCAACCGCAAAACCCTACTATCTACACTATACGCCATCTAATGGTTCTACATTTTTCGCAATTTCTCACAATCTGTGGTGAATGAAGCCATAAAATTTCACCCTAGCCATTTTTTTCTTTTTTGCCTTCTAGAGACGATGAGCGTTTTGGATCGTGCAAATGGATCCCACAGGAATAAATTTTTTTAATTTTTGGGTCTAAACTTTTCTGCATATATCTCAAAATCCATAATGTTTCAACAACTAAAACTTGACCTCATATCCATGTTGGCCTTTTGATGCAGGCCTTAGGGTAAGGGCTTGCATGGGGTGCCGAAGCACTTGTCCGTAGACATTTCAACATGACTCCGCAGTGACAATAATGAGGACGCACCTGAATGGGAAAATCCAATTCTATTAAACTCTGAAATTCCAACTTCTATAATGCCACATAAATAAGAAAACAAACTCTTAGGGGCTAAGTGTCACGCCCCCAAAAGTGAAACCGGGGTTATGCGTGAGATTAGGGCCAATTAAAATTTTTCTTAACATTAAACAAATGCAACTTGGCCCCAATCATGTCCCATCCGGATCGAAGACCGCTGTGAGGTGGAAACATTTCCTCAAATATAAATTACAAAGAGCGGAAGCTTCATAAATGCAAGTGGTATCTTAAAGATGTATAGTTTAAGAGCAAATACTGAATATATTAACTAATTCAAGTTTAAGACTGTTAACAAAAGTATTAATTACAACATTAGGCCACACCAAAACTTGGGCCTAATCAAAATGATAATGAAACCAAAATAGGAGCTAATCTAGAATTGAAGGCTCTCATGTACGAGGTCGATACGGCTATGAAAGGCCGTCCGTACTGTACTCTAGGAAGTCATCAGGCTGATCTGCCTGAACTTCTTCCGTCGCTTCCTCCCCCTCGGGATAGAAAGGCTCGGTACCTATATATGCACCAAGAGTAGCATCATCAACACAACGGTCGGCAAGCAATATATATATATATATATATAAAGCATCAAGATATGCAGTACGAATAAGAGTAAACGATGATAAAGATTATATAAAATGCATAGCATCCGAATCAATGACATAATAACAAAGTGGAAGATCCAAACATAATATCAGGGTAGCCAAAGTGGTTGGTCCGGACATTCCATCAATGTGGTCGAAAATGGTGTCCAATAGTAATCCAATCTGCAGACGGCCTACTCGGCTCATGGGCGACTCGACCAGAGTGTATGGCCCAAGCGCATTCAATCTTGCCGCAAGGTTTCAATGGCTCATGGGCGACTTGACCAGAGTGTATGATCCAAGCGCATCCAGTCTTGTCTCCAAGGTTATCTAATGGCTCATGGGCGACTTGACCAGAGTGTATGATCCAAGCGCATTCAATCTTGCCTCCTAGCAAACGAAATATCAAAAGGGGTCCTAATCCATCAGCTAAGTTCTCCATGTCATCCACAAACCAAGAAAAGCAAACGAAGCTACAAAACTTGTAGATAGTACCAGACGGTACGATTCTGAACCAAAAGCGATAGACAATCCAATCCTAAGTATAATGTTAATCTTGAAGCATTGTACAACCATACTCAGTCAACGAAGGGGTTAGGGTTCACGATACCCGGACGGACAATCTTCGTGCATAGATTTAAAGAAGGGTATCCCATAGTCCCGTACCGTTCAAGATTGAGGTAGGTTATAAACCGATACAACTAGATTAACCATGAAAGATGTCGATTCAAAACATCTTCACATAAGTCAAGTGAGTCCATAAAAAGGGGTAATCAAGTCCCACCTAAGGTCATCAAAGAAAGGGGTGAAAATCCTCCCAAGAAGGAGAACACAGTTGACCCGGTCGACCTAGCCCTTGGCCGGTCGACCGCATACACTGCGAGCCCGGTCGACCGCAAAGGGTCCGGTCGACCTTCCCCATGTGTACCCGGTCGACCGCGCCACTGGCCGGTCGACCGGCAGTTGTAACATAAAAAGATGAACTGTAATTTGGTCAGGTTCCAGGGGAACCTGACCCTGTGTCGCCGGTCGATCGCGCCCTTGGCCGGTCGACCGCGTACACTGCGGAAACAGAACTGCAGGTTCTGTTTCTGCAGTGAATGGGTCTAAGTCCATTCCCTCCCTTCTTGAACCTGATATGCAGCCAAACCATGCATATTACAAGTCCATTAAAAACCAACCAATCCATCTAATCAAGTCATTAATAAACAAATCCATTTCATTAGGCTAACAACATAATTATCATGTTTTCAAACCCTAAAAGCATCCAATGAACCAATAACATCTAAAGCATCATTTTTCCATACAAATCAAGGGAGACAAACATATCAAGCATAAATATAAACATATATACTTGCCTTAGATGAAGAGCTCAAGAAATCCAAGAGAAATTTGGGGAAAAACCTCTTTGAGCTCAAAAATGGGGGAAATGGTTTCCAAACCAAAAACCTCTCTACAAATGAAATGCAAGGGGTGGGGTGAGCTTATCTAAACCATTTCTAAGCCAAAAGAAGAAGATTAGTTAGACCTAAAAGCTTGGGAAGCTTACCTTTGAATGGGGTTGTAAGTGAAAAGCTTAGAAAAGGGTATGGTTGTGAACTTGAGAGCAAGAGGAAGAAGGTTGGAAGCTTCACCGTCAACGTCGGAGCTCCGGTGGTCGTCGGCAGTGAGGAGGCAGTGGAGTTGAGAGAGAACAGTGAATGAGAGAAGAGAGAATGAATGAGATGGGTTGGGCTTATATTAGGTTAGGTAATGGGCTATTTTAAGTTTAGTCCTTGGGTTTGCTAAGGTGATTATTTGGGCCTCTTCGACGCGTCGAATCGAAATGCGACTGAAGACTAAAGTTCATGAAATGTCGAGACCTAGCTGATGCACCTAAACTCACAAAAACTCATAATCTCATAAAAACCCCTGAAAACTCTCAAATTGCAAACCACGCCCTTACTCTACCCGAACGCACTCCGTATCACGCGAGACTTCGCACCCGAGGTCCAAGCGATCAACCCGACTCGCTAAGACTCTAAACACACTTACTAACTAATCAAGCAATTAATTATAATTAATAGGAGATTAGTCTGTGGGATGTTACATCCTCCCCCGCTTAGGCTATTTGGTCCTCCAAATCTCTAACACACCTCTGGCAATAACTCTGGATACTTCTCCTCCACTTGATCTCTGAGTTCCCAAGTCGCTTCCCTTGGACTGTGATGCTCCCACTGTACTTTGACCCAATGAATGGTCCTTGTCCTCAACACCTGCTCCTTCGTGTCTATGATCTTCTTCGGTCTCTCCACGAACGTGGCATCTGACTGAACATCCAAAGGTTCGTGATGTAGCACGTGTGACGGGTCTGGAACGTACTTCCTTAGCATCGAAATATGAAAAACTCTATGAACTCCTGCTAACTCTGCTGGTAGTACCAATCTGTAAGCCACCTCACCAACGCGCATGTCAATCTCAAATGGTCCAATGTACCTTCGAGCCAATTTCCCTTTTTGACCGAACCTCATAGTTCCTCTAGTCGGTGAGACTTTGAGAAACACCTTGTCTCCAACCTGAAATTCCAAATCTCTCCTCTTGGGATCTACATAGCTCTTCTGATGGTCTCTTGCAATCTTCAGCCTGTCGATGATCTGCTTCACCTTCTCACTAGTATCACTGATGATCGTAGGTCCATGAAAACTCCGAACACCAATCTCTTCCCAACAAATCGGGGTCTTGCACTTCCGTCCGTATAGAGCCTCGAACGGTGCCATCCCGATACTGGAGTGATAACTGTTGTTGTAGGCCAACTCGCACAAAGGAAGACTCTTCTCCTAGTCCTTCCCAAAATCTAACACACAAGCCTGCAACATATCCTCCATAGTCTGGTTGGTCCTCTCCGTCTGACCATCGGTCTGAGGGTGATACGCAGTGCTGAAACTCAAAGTAGTACCCAAAGCTGCTTGCAAACTGACCCAAAATCTTCCCACAAACCTCATATCTCTGTCTGAAACAATGGAGTTTGGAATACCATGCAACTTGACTACAGTGTCAATGTACTTGTGTGCCAAAATATCCATGGATCCTCTCATCTTCATCGGAATGAAGTGTGCTGACTTGGTGAGTCTGTCAACAATCACCCAAATGCTATCATTGTCCTTCGTGGGTGTTAATACCGCAACGAAGTCCATGGTGATATGCTCCCACTTCCATTCCGGTGTCTTCAAGGGTTGGAGTAATCCTGGAGGTTTCTGATGCTCAACCTTCACTTGTTGACACACTAAACATCTCGAAACAAATCCTGCAATCTCCTTCTTCATGTTATTCCACCAATAGAAGCTCTTCAGGTTCTGGTACATTTTGGTGCTCCCCGGGTGGATAGCATAACAAGAATGGTGTGCCTCAACCATAATCTCGTTCCTCAAATCATGCACATCTGGCACACACAGTCTGTCCTGGCAATATAACACTCCATCTATGAGTCTGAATCCTGGCCTGTCTGCTATGCTGTCTATCAGTCTGACTAACTCTGGATCCTCTGTCTGGCTGCTCTTGATTCTGCTGAGAATCTCTGGTTCCCAAGTATGCATGTTGGCAACCATGACTCTCTCACTCTGAGGCTGAAACTCTATGCTCAAATCTCTGAATAGCTCTGTCAAAGACCACTCTGTCTGCAAACATCCGGTATTCGCTGACTTTCTGCTCAATGCATCTGCAACTACATTTGCTTTCCCGGGATGATACTTTATCGGGAAATCGTAGTCCTTGATGTACTCCATCCATCTGGTCTGCCTCATGTTCAAATCCTTCTGTCCAAACAAATACTGAAGACTCCTGTGATCCGAATGAACCTCGAATTTCTCTCCGTACAGGTAGTGTCTCCACATCTTCAGTGCCATCACCACTGCTGCAAGCTCCAAGTCATGGGTAGCGTATTTCTTCTCATGTTCTTTCAACTGCCTAGACCCGTAGGCCACTACTTGTCCTCCCTGCATGAGTACGCATCCCAAACCACTGCCCGAAGCGTCTGTGAAAATCGAAAATCCTCCATCCCCCGTAGGTAACGTAAGGATAGGGGCTGTGGTCAATCTGGTCTTCAGCTCCTGAAAATTAGCCTCACACTGCTCTGTCCACACAAAAGGAACATCCTTCCTTGTCAATTTGGTTAATGGTGCTGCAATACTGGAGAATCCCTTCACAAATCTTCTGTAATAACCTGCCAAACCGAGAAAACTCCTGATATCTGACAATGACTTCGGGCTCTGCCAACTGACTACTGCCTCAATCTTCGCTGGATCCACTGATAAACCTTCCTTAGAGATGATGTGTCCTAGAAAAGACACTTGCTCAAGCCAAAACTCACACTTACTAAGCTTGGCATAGAGCTGATTCTCTCTCAAAATCTGCAATGAACTCCTCAAATGTTCTGCATGCTCATCTCTGGACCTCGAATAGACTAGGACATCGTCTATAAATACGACCGTGAACTTGTCTAAGCATGGTGCAAAGACTCTATTCATCAAAGCCATAAATACACCCGGTGCATTGGTCAACCCAAATGGCATAACCAAGAACTCATAATGTCCATATCTGGTCCTGAAGGCTGTCTTCTGCACATCCTGATCCCTGACTCGAATCTGATGGTATCCTGATCTCAAGTCTATCTTGGAGAAATGCTGTGCTCCCTGCAACTGATCAAACAACTCATCTATCATGGGTAATGGATACTTGTTCTTGATCGTAACCTGATTCAGCTGCCTGTAATCTATGCACATACGCATCGAACCGTCCTTCTTCTTCACAAATAAAACCGGTGCACCCCATGGTGACACACTCGGTCTCATGAATCCTCTGTCCAAAAGATCCTGCAACTGAACTTTCAACTCTCGCAACTCCGTTGGAGCCATACGGTAAGGTGCTTTGGATATCGGTGCTGTCCCTGGCACAAGCTCAATCGTGAAATCAATCTCTCGAACCGGTGGTAATCCAGGTATCTCCTCCGGAAAGACATCCGGGAACTCACAAACAACTGGAATATCCTCCACCGCTTTGGACAATTTATCCTCCGTGATAAATGCCACATACCCTTCACATCCACTCCTAATCAACCTGTCTGCCCTCAAGGCTGAGATGACTCTAGTGGACATCGGTCTCCTCTCCCCAACGATCTATACACTGTCTGCCAAAACTTGCAATCTGACTGTCTTGTTGAAGCAATCCATCACTGCCCTGTAGGTGGATAACCAATCCATTCCTAGTATCACGTCAAAGTCTTCATCCTTAGGATGATCAGGTCTGCGGGTAGAATATAGTCTTCCACCTGCACTTTACATGCTGGATAATAGGACTCACACGGAACTGTCTTCCCTAAGGGAGTACTAACAAGTAGAATGCAATGCAATGGAGCTACATCTCCCACCAAGCATGCAACAAATATAGGTGACACGAAAGAATGGGTGGAACCAGAATCAAATAAGACTCTAGCAGGTACATCTGAGACAGAAAGTGTACCTTCCACCACTCCTCCGGCTTCTACGCCTTCCTGAACGTCCAAGGCCTGGAGTCTACCATGCTGCTGAGGTCTCTGATGTTGCCATTGCTGTCCCTGCGGTCGCTGCTGCGCATACTGCTGGCCCTGTGGTCTCTGCTGTCCCTGGGGCCTCTGATGCCCTCTATGCTGCGGTGGCGCTGGGAGTCTAAACTGCTGCTGCTGCTGCGGAGCACGAGGCTGCTGCGGAGGTGCCTGCGTCAAAGGCTGCGCTACTAATGGTGGCCTAGGAGGAGCTGCATTCCTCACACCCTGTCCTAGCACCTGGGGACAATCCCTCCTTTGGTGGTCCATAGAACCACACTCATAACAAGCTCCCGAACCCCGTCTGCAGTTCGCAGACGAATGTGAATCCTTGCCACAATACATACAGAAAATAGCACGTGCCTGGTCAAATCGAGGCTTCTTGCCCTGCTGCTGGTACTGCTGTTGCTGTTGGTACGGTGGACGCTGCTGAAACTGTCCTGAACCTTGGCTCCTAGCCTGCATCTGTGGTTGTCGAAGCTGCAGTGCATAAAGGGTTTTCTTCCGAATGGACTCCTCAGCCCAATATGCACGCTTGAGGTTCTCCTCATATGTAAATAGGGTGACAGATGTCACCTCCATCTGAATATCGGGTCTCAATCCCCGAATGAACCTCATAACCTTGTCAGCCTCAAGACGAACCAGAGTCGGTGCAAACCTAGATAGGTTAGTGAACTTCTGCTCATACACCTGAACGGTGTCCTCTCCTTGCACTAAGGACTCAAATTCCACCAGCTTCTGAGCTTGGATGTGGGGTGGAATATACTTGGTACGAAACAGAGTCTGGAACGTGGTCTAAGCAATATCTTCATCAATCGTGTCATATGGGGTCTTGACCGATTTCCACCACATCTCTGCTACTCCCCGGAACATGTAGGCTGCCAACTGAACTTGCTCCTTCCCTGAGCACTGGAAGACCTGAAAGATCTTCTCCATCTGCACTACCCACTCATCAGCAATCTAGTGCATATGTTTGCAATGTAAGCCCTAATATGATTCTTTGTGCCCTGTTCGAGTTTTCTAAATTGATTTGACTAGTTTTTCTGTTAATTTTTACGTTAGGCTCAAGGGAGTAAGGAAGAATTAATGAGAGATAGGCGTGAATCCCAAGAAGCATGCGTGGGTCCATCCAGCTTTCTAGAATCTTGGGAACTTACATTCAAGTAGAAGCCAAAGAAAGAAGCGAAAAAGGAAGAAAACCCAATCTAGCGGTACAGCCAAGGCGGGCCCCATCCATTGCCCAGAATAGAGAATTTTCAGAATTTAGGAAGTCCTATTCAGTTAAAAGAGGAGTTCAAGAATGGAGAAAACAAGGAGAGAAGAGGAAATTTTGGAGCAAGAGTTCAGGTTCAGATAGAAGTCATAAAGAGGGGTCCCACACTAATTTGTTGCACGCACCAAATAGGCCCACTTTTATGATAAAGTTCAGATTTAATTCCTTGCAACTAAATTCAGATTTGTAGTCCGTGTGGGAATTGTCAAGACATACAAGTAAGATAGATTAGAAGTGCTGCTATTAAGAAAGAAGGACTTATTTCTAATCTAATTAAGAAGCATACTTATAGAAAGATGGAGATCTAATCATACAAGGAGAGAAGCCTAAAAAGGAGGAGTCTCCTCATTAAAGAGATGCTTTTGCAGGACCTATAAAAGGCATATGACAGTGCACGTCAGCACTCTACCCAGCCATAAAACATCACACAACCATCTAAAAACCAGCCATTATCATCCACAAACCCTAGCAGCCATACACACTATTGGGAGCACCTTTGGGCATCTTTTGGAGAGCTTTCGGAGCGAGGAAAGCAGAAAAGCTGTGCGAATTCTTCTTCTTCTTCATATTCAGAGTTCTTATGGCTCTATTTATCTATTTTGTTTTCAATTCCCAACAGAGTAGCTAACTTTTTAGGGCTAGGGTGTAATTGAAACCCTAGCTAGTTCTATGTAGGTCTCTTTTGCGTCTTTTAATTCAGATTTCAGTTTTTGTTAAGATTCTAACCATGTTTTTAATTGATGAGTTGTGTATATGCCATGACAACCATGTGATGTTCATTAATTTTAAGAGTAGTAACTTAATTTTGATTGATCTTGATGATAGCATCTAGGGTTTAGAACCTTGAATATCTAAGTATATGACATGCTAGGATCATGCATTTTCTTTCCCATTGTTTTATGCATTATGTTTGTTTTGACTAGGACATATGCCATGCTTAGTTTTTGCATCATAATGAACAATTCATGTAGTATGCCACTCATGAAATTAGGTTTAGGGAATATAATTTAGATACTTTCTTAGGCCATGTTCTAGGATTGATGGGTCATAATGTTTAAAATCTGATTTTTGATTAAAGGATAATTAAGGAACGTTCATAAGGAATGGGTAGGGGAGTAGATGATCCTAGTTCATTCATTCTCATTGTTTTCAATTCTAATTTCAGTTGTGTGTTTTAGATTAATTTCCATTTAGCTTTGATAGTTAATTTTGTTTTTAGTAGTTTTAATAATCTGTCATCATATTAATTGTTTCTTTTAATATTCTGATTTTAAGTTGTCTTGACATTGTTTATCACAATCTCGTGGATCGACCTCGTACTTACAATTCACTACCCCTACATTAGTGATCTTGTGGCTTGCGAGTTTTAAATTGTGTGCATACTAGTAGCTTATTTCTAGTTACTTGGTGCATTACCAAGTTTTGGCGCCGTGCCGGGGACTTGTTTGCATAGGATAGTGTCCAAAATTGTTTTTAGTGTAGTGTCAATAGTCTAGTTTCGTTTTTAGTTCAGTTACTTGAAGTTTTAAAGTGCTGATATTTACTGTCCATTTTATCATAGTTTTTTTCAGCTATTTAATATTCAGATTTCTATCTTTCTTTTTAGAACATTAACTCTTTTATAGGTGCTTACTTGCGGTCATAAAATTGTATATGCAAGGTAGGCGATCTCAGGACTTAGCCATCATTTCTACGATCCAGAAATTGACGAACCCTTAGAGGTATCGAGGCAATCCGAGAAAAGCAGATCCAATACACAGTCCCCATCCGACTCAGAACTTGAAGATAAATATTACGGATCAAAACACTGAAAAAGATGCTGGACGAAGAGAAGACAATCAAAAGAGACCATGAAGGATCTTACATTCCTTGCACACCGAACAGCCGTCCGCCATCCTCTATCCACCTAATGGCTGGAAATGTCACCATCCATGCACAACTGCTGATATGGTACCACCTATCATGGGTTACCTAATGGAGATCCTTATCTTCCACATTAAAGGATCTTTGAGCTGTGCGCGACAACAACGATACAAGGAGTCACTGCAGGAGGCATCAGCTTCTCTATTTCTTTTTCTCTTAAGGATTAAAGCTAATATGGGTTAAAATCTTTGGATGCTGGTTCTATCAACTCTAGCAGCAGTAGCCAGTAGTTTCTGAAGAAATTTTTTCCGGCTCAAAAGACAAGGCAGTTAAGAAGAGAGATTCAAAACATTTCAGCAGAGAGTCGAGATCAGTTCTGGGAAGCGTGGGAGCATTTTAAGGATTATTATTGAGTGTCCACATCACACCTCACCAAAGATGATCAGGTTCAGCTTTCTATGAAGTACTGAACGAGTTGAATAAGGGAATTAGTTGACTCTGCATGTGGAGGGGCCTGATGGAGAAACAAATAGTGATGAGTTATGATCTCTTTGAACTCTTAGTGAAAAACTCACTCACACTTTTCTCGTCGAACAGCGACAAAATGGGTAAGATGAGGAATATATGAGATCAATTCAAGGGAAATATATCGCTAGATGGCCAAGCATGGATAAAAAATGGACATGCTCATCAAGCAATGGCTTCTCAATAGCTGCAAAGGACAGGCACACCAAAGGAGTTTGTGCTTATTGTTCCTCACACAAAACCATGCTACTGAATGCTGCCCCATGTTCTCTTACAGACCAGGCGAAGCTACCAACTATGTTCGGTTAACACCTTTCCAAAGCAAAACATCCCTCAGCAATCTTACAATTCTGGATGAGGAATCATTCAAAACTTTTCCGGTGTGCCATCGAACAATCAAGGAATCAAGGGAATCAGAACAGTTCAAGGGACAGCAGAGAAGCTACCAATACCCCCAGAATAATATTATTTTCTCAGAACAGTGCACCAAAGCACCAGAAGATGAGTTCAAAGTTTGGTCACACAGTTTATTCAGTCATCTTAGGCTAATGTCAGCAACATAAGCCAAGCAATCACAATTACTCAGCAAAGTTGCAAAGCAGAGCACAGGTGGGTCAGATAGCTAATGGCCTTGAGTAAGAGGAGGATGGTAAGTTTCCAGTGGCTGAAATAAAACCCTAAAATCAAGAGCATCCGAAGGCCATAACACCCACACCATAAAGCCAGAGAAGGTCTACAGGAGAATGAGGCGCATGCATAGCTTAGACACAGCGTGAATGGCCACATGAAAATCCGAAAACTGTAGAAATTGAGTCACAGGACAGTGCCAGGCAAACTTGAGACTGATTGAACGAAGCGACAGAAGACAGACATGCGCTCCTATTCCAGAAACACTTCTATAGCGCCGAGGGGTTTATAGCCAGTTCCACCTTACCTGCAAGAGGCTGCGAGGGAGAAAGGTCCGTTCAGCAGGAATCTTCGAGCTTAAGGAAGTTAGAGATTAACTTCCAGTTGTTGTGTATCCAAGCGATACCCTCTATGCAGTGTTATCAAGGAGTTATGTCAAATAAGAGGAATTCAGAGATCGTGAGGGTCAGTGACTGAGGGTTAGTGCAGGTTCTTTCAAGAAAGCTTCTCCAATTGAGGGACCCTGGGAGCTTTACCATACTTGCGATAGGAGTCATAATTTGAGGGCCTTACTGGACTTGGGTTCGAGTATAATTTGCTGCCATTTTCGTGTATGAGTATTTGGGCTTGGAGAGCTCAACCACTTCATTAATTGCAATTGGTGGATAGGAGTGTGAAATACCAGGGGCTTGCTGGGAGAATATTTGATAAAGGTAGGAGAAATTCATATTACCTGCTGACTTTGTGGTAGCTGGACAGGGAGGAGTGTATCATGCCTCACCACTTTCTATTATACTTGGCCGGACCTTTCATGGCCAATGCAGGTTCAAAGATAGAATGTACAGAAAGGCACAATTGAACTGAAGTCAATGGGCAGAAAATTGAGTTCATAAGTATTTTGAGCTATGAGTTCAAGTATTTGAAGCTAGGGGAAATGCGAGAGATGAAGATTGCTTTTCGATTGAGGTATTGAGCAGGGCTTGTGATGTATTTTCAAGGAAACATGGATGCAAGGAGGGTTTGGACACAGTGCCATTCAACAAGGCTCACCAATCTGAAATTGAGAATGTTGTGATGGCAAGAGGCAACATTTATTGGAGATTGTTAATCAACTAGAACTACTCCCCTCGTCCAGCAAAAATTTCTAGTCTTATGAGATTCTTGGTTCTTCCACAACGCAACCTTTTGCCTTTGTTATTAAAGCACCGTGTTGGAATTGAAGCCATTTCCTGAACATTTGAGTATCACTTTCATCCATTTCATTGACCCCTTTTGAGTCACTCAGGTTTTTGAGCGTGGGAGCTCTTTGAGTCTATAATCCAATATGTTCAGTTAAGTCCAATGGACATGCGCTCAACCCATGGGGGAGCAATTTTTGACAAGTATGTGGATGTGCCACTCACAGATTCCCCTTCAGCTTGATAGAGAGAAGTCTTGGCTGACGACTATAAGCAAGACTACTGGTGAGGTTAGCCCAGATCTTTGCAAGGAAGTTAAAGGTGACGTTCAGCTGGCGATGTACTCCATATATCAGTTGAGTTCTTTTTACCTTTTCCTTGTCTTTCTAATTACTTTTCTGTTATGTTTTAGTGTTTTCCTTTTTCTTTCTTAATTGATGTTACAACATGGGGACTGTTTATTTTAGGAAGGTTTAGTCATTATGAGTCATTATAGTCCAAATAAACATTTAAAATTTGCAAACATTTAAAATTTCGAATTTAAAAAATTCGAAAATCACAAAATATATTGTTTTTCTGCTTGTTTTTCTTTGAGTCATAGTTCCTTCCCTACCACAATGATGTGGTGATGATATTTGTCCTTGCATGGTCATTGATTTAATTATGCTGGTTCTTTATATTAATTCAATTGCAGTAAATCTCGTTTAGCATGTTGAGCTATCATTGTGTGGAACAATGCTAATATATCTAGGTTGAAAGCACTTGCATAATTGATGATTAAGATGCTTTTGGTGGAAACTTGTGTAACCTAGTGAGATTTGAGCCTAAAGCTTATCTTGAGAGGTTTATTGCTGAGTGTTATGGATCTTCATTTCTGATCATTGATGCAGTTGATTTCATTATCAATCTTGTCACATGTTTCTGAATTTTATTGGAAAAACATGCTAGAACTCTCATTTTTTATCCGATTGAGGCATATTTCGACTACACGAACCATAGGATATGATTTTAGGCCAGTCTTTGACTAGTTTGTGCTTTTCTATCCATTCCCTTGATGTTTTTCACTAGTTATCCATGTTGAGCCTTAATTAAGCCATTTCTTGCACCCATACCAACTCCTAAGTTTGGGGAAGTTACCTTACCAAATGAATAGCCTTACCTTATCTAGAAGTTAAAGATGAAGTCAAGGTTCACTAAAGTGTGCAGGTCAGAAAAGGAAAAAAGAAGGTTGCTGTTACCTTGCCCACTCCTGTTTCAGTTTGTTATCCAAAAAAAAGAAAAAAGAAAAAAAATGAAGAAAGAAAAGAAAAAAAAGGAAAAGAAAGAAAAGAAAAGAAATAATTACAATAAGGGGGTATATGCTTGACTCAAGCAGGTGAAATTTCCAAATACAATCCTTAGCCGCCAAATCAGAAGTGTATAAAGGAACCAGAAGTGTAATTTTTATGCAATTCTAAGATCTTGTTATCATTTACTCTCATTCTTAACCCTTCACCCTAGCCCGCATGATAACCCCTATGGTTAAAAGTCTATGATTCTAGGTTAAGTGTGGTCCCTAGTGTGGAGTGAGATGGAATGGGAGCCTATGGTGTGTGATTTCACTTTAAGCTGTGGTATTTTCCATGAGATCATTGGTCTTATCAATCTTAGCCATTATTGAGTGTTTTATTGTGAGTGTATCCATGGTGAGGATTGAGTTAAACTAATATGGCATGATTGTTTGGTTGTGTGAAAGCCTAACTGAAAGTTATGTGGTATTGTTTAAACACAACGACCATTTGAGCATGTGGATGTGAAGCTAACTTATAAATTGGGGTAATCTTAGAATTGGTTTGAGACTCTTGTTTCTTTGAATCATGTAGTGATCATAACATCTCTGAGACTAATTGTGGCTAAGGATAGGTTTATAATTTTAGTGTTTTAATTTTCTTCCTTGTTTATTTTATTGTTTTGCTCGAGGACTAGCAAAAGGTTAGTTTGGGGGAATTTGATGAGTGCTTAATTATTTGCAATGTAAGCCCTAATATTTGATTCATCTTGTGCTAGTTAGAGTTATTTTATTTGATTTGACATAGTTTTTGTTAATTTTTACGTTAAGGTCAAAAGGAGTAAAAAGAGAAGAATTAATGAAGAGATGGGCGTGAATCCCAAAGAAGGACCATGGTGGGTCCCATCCAAGCATTCTAGAATCTTTGGGAACTTACAATTCAAAGAAGAAAGCAAAAAGAAAGAAAGAAGAAAAAGGAAGAAACCCAATCTAGGGTTACAAGCCAAAAGGGGGCCCACATCCATTGCAAATAGAAGATTTCAGAATTTAGGAAGTCCTATTCAGTTAAAAGAGGAGTGGAGTTCAAATGGAGAAAAAAAGGAGAGAAAGAGGTTTGGAGCAAGACTTCAAGTCAAGATAGAAGTCAATTAAAAAGGGTCCCACACTTATGTTGCACGCACCAAATAGGCCACTTTATGATAAAAGTTCAGATTTAATT
>QPKB01000536.1:0-27448 GCA_003546025.1 Camphora micrantha
GAAAATGTTTCTTATAGGGTTTAGAATCTTTTTTCCCCATGAAGTCTGCAAAATGAATTTTTCGTTGATGTACATGGACATGCCTCAAGGGGCTGCCTATCTTTTGGAATGCTAGATTTTTGGAAATTCTGCTTGGCTAAACTAAATTTAGTCTGTCATATTTCTGGATTCTCTAGATTCATATAGAGAATTCAGAGAGACAAGACTTGCATTATTGGAATGCTTACAACCAAACAGACAATAACATTATGAGTCAATATTTTTTGTTGGGGCCTCTTGGATTTATGTCATAAGTGGTAAAAAATAGAATCAAGGGTGAATATATTAAAAAACGACCATCAAATGACATTTCCTCCTACGAAAATGGAATAAGAGGAAGATATAAAATGAATAACCAAAGGTGATGGCTGGTTATTCATTTAACGTCTTCCTTTGATTTTATTTCTATGAAAGGAAAAGTCATCACTTAATTAGAAATTGACTTACGATCTTCAGCTTTAAATGCTTATAACATAAATCATATGTATTCAATTCCTATGTATTTCAATGCAAACAAAAAAGCATATATTCTCCTGTTATTCATTATGCATTGATAAATTAATAATGTGCTTTCATCTGCTTCTATCATGATATGGTTATAGTAAAAAAGTGTGGGGCCCACCATGTTGACCATGGTCCATGTGGTACAGCACAATGAAAATGTGGGGCCCACCAAGATGGTCTTCCTCAGAGATCTTAGATGAATAGCTGTTAATAATCACTTTGATAATCACAAGTTTTCAGTGGAGAAGTAAATCCTAATCCATTTGTCCGCAGGTGTTTCTTGTTGTTGTTCGAAAGGTGATCGGACTTCAGTGAAGCAAGCCCTCGTTGCAGCCTATGATGACAACATCAGGAATAAGCTTGAGGAGGATCTGCAGGATATCAGTGATAGCAGCATGGGAACTCATGTGCATGGTAATGAGATGGGAAGGTGGGCCACGACCTGGAGTGATCAGTTCTTGGTGTTGCTGCAAAGGGATATGAAGGAAAAGAAGCACCAGGCCTTCTCTCCCCACCGGTTTCTTCGGATCCTAGCCGTTGCTTTTCTTACGGGCCTTCTATGGTGTCGGCCGGGCGTCATAAATTTACGAGATCAGGTTCATCCTATAATTTCTCTTCTTCATCATCATCGTTAAAGACTTGTCCCACCTACATTGGAATCGGATACCTAACTCCTTTTGAAATCCATACACTATAAAATTCCTATGAATTGAACACAAAGTAGATAAACCCCGGTGTGAGAAAAATTAGACACCCCAGTGGCAAAGGGGTCTCATCTCACACAGATGCTGAGAGATTGATCCCTGGGCTCTCAGTTAGGCTTAAATATAGCTGAAAATTAATAGGAATAAGAGAACTTTTGGCTTCTTCAAGTGTGTAGAGATATATGCCATAAATGCCTCAGAATAGCTATAAGCCAGACCTAATGCTATATGTGCTAATTTTAGGCTTTCTGCTCAGCTGGTTGGGAACATATGTGATGTGCGGGAGTTGAAATCCTTATAAACCAAAATAATAATAATGTAAAAATGAAAACTTATGCTAATTCACGTGGGCATATTACTAGCATGTGTGCCTTATGCTGGACTGACCCAATAGGTGAGGGCTTCCAATCAGAATATGTGTCACCTATCCTGTTCTTCTTTCCCAATTTTGAAGGAGCTCTATCTACCTGCAAAGTGTGTGCTGACTGATAATCAGGTGCATCTTGATTGTAAGTCTTACCTATTTGATGAGTCCCAACCCTACCAACATGTGAAGCCCCTGGGTGTATTTGTGGGTTTTGAGAAGAAAAACAGAGAAAACAAGGAATAGAAATTGAATGAAATGAAAGAATAAAAACAGGGAAATGAGAAAAGCTGATATGATGCAGCAAAGAGATATATATCATTCATTCTGGTGCATTACATTTATAGTAAAAATATCTGAACTGAAAAGATAATGAATCCCAAAAATTATGGTAACAACCAAGATTTCTGATAACACTAACAATATCCTAAAGGATAGGACTTATTGACTGGAAAAACAAATTTTAGTTATTGACTGAAACTAATCAAAGAAAACTTCAACGTGGCAGTCCTGAAGCAAATTATTAACACTCCTCCTTGCTTTAGGCACTGCAAATTCCAATCATCTTCCTTAGTAACTCAAACTTGACACCGCAATCAAGGCTGCCCTTAATAAACCTTAAGACTCTTTTTGCTGCTCTTAAATGCACTTCACTAGCACAATGCATAAAACGAGATAAGAGACTTACAGCAAATAGAATATCAGGTCTTGTTGCTGTAAGATACATCAAGCAACCAATCAAACTTCTATAATAGCCTTCATCAACTTTACTAGCACCATCTTCTTTGCTCAGCTTCTCTTTTTGACCCATTGGTGTGTTTATTGCTTTGCACTCCTCCATTTGAAATTTCTTCAAAATTTCCTTTGCATACTTCTTCTGACAGATGAAAACTTCATTTTGGCTTTGTTGGACCTCCAAGCCAAGAAAGTAAGTCATAAGACCAAGATCTGTCATCTCAAAGACCTGCATCATCTCTTGTTTAAACTCCTCAATCATCTGCACATTATCTCCTGTTACCAAAAGGTCATCAACATAAAGAGATACAATAAGAACATAACTACCCTTTTGTTTAACGTAGAGAGTAGCTTCAGATAAGCTTTTTGTGAAGCCTAAGCTTAGCAAATGTTCATCAATCCTGCTGTACCAAGCTTTTGGAGCTTGCTTTAGGCCGTAAAGAGCCTTTTTGAGCAAATAGACTTTATCCTCTTCACCTTGCACAACAAAACCTTCTGGTTGTTCCACATAAATTTCTTCTTGTAGAACACCATTTAGAAAAGCTGATTTGACATCTAGCTGAAACACTTTCCAGCCTTTTTGTGCTGATAAGGCTAACAACAACCTGATAGTGTCTAGTCTAGCAACAGGAGCAAACGTTTCAGAATAATCAACACCAAAAATTTGAGCATACCCCTTGACGACGAGCCTTGCTTTGTGTTTGTTGATGGAGTTATCAGCATTTAGCTTCGTACGGTACACCCACTTTACTCCAATGATCTTTCTGCCTTCTGGTTTGTTGACTAATTCCCAAGTTTTGTTCTTGTGAATCATTGACATCTCCTCCTCCATTGCTTTCTTCCACTTCGGGTCTTTAAGAGCTTCTTCATGATCAGCAGGTTCACATAATGCTACATTACATCTTTGATAAATGTCTGAAAGTGATCTTGTTCCTCTAACTGGTGGATCATCTACTGATTCATTTTCCCACTGGTCTGTTGACTCCTCCTTAAAAGAATCGCTTCTAAATTCTTCTGAAGGTCTGTTAGTTCCTTGTGAATTTTCCCAGTCCCATTTCTCATCCTCATTGAAGTGAACATCTCTAGTTATCACCATTTTTCTTGTTTGAGGATGATATACTTTGTAGGCTTTAGAAATTTTGCTATAGCCAACAAAGATACCTGGAATTGCTTTTTTGTCAAGCTTGTCTCTCTTAACCTGAGGAACATGGACAAAACACAAACAACCAAATACTTTAAGAAAAACTTAGTGAAGGTATATACCCATACCAAGCTTCAAATGGAGTTTTGTCTTCAACGGCTACACTTGGAAGCCGATTTTGCAGAAATATTGTTTGTATTGGCTGCCTCTGCCAGAAACTTTTTGGCAACCCCTTGTCATGCAGCATGCATCTTAGCATCTCTATGACATATCTGTTCTTCCTTTCACTCCACTCCATTTTGCTGTGGAGTGTAAGGAGCCTGAGCTGATGTTCTATGCCAGCTTCATCACAAAACAGGTTAAATTCTGCAGAAGTGTACTCTTTTCCATTATCAGACCTTAAGATTTGAATTTTGCAGCCGCTTAAATTTTCCACCATTTTTTTAAACTTCCAGAATACTCCAGCAACTTCAGACTTGAACTTTAGGAAATAAATCCAACACATTCTTGTAAAATCATCAATGAAAAGAATGTAATACCGGCTACCTTGAGGTGATGGTGTTCTTTGAGGTCCTCCCACATCTGTATGAACTAGTTGCAGCTTCTGTGTTGCTCTCCAGGATGATTTAGGAAATGGTTTCCTACTTTGTTTACCAAATTGACAAGCATGACAATTTGGCAAGTGATCAACCAGAATTGGTAAACCTCTTGTTACTTCATCTTTCTTCATCTTGAGCATTCGTTGAAGATGACAATGCCCAAGCCTTTTGTGCCAGACTTCAGTGATGTTGACATTGGTGGAATAAGCTGTGTGCTCCTCCTCCGTAGGATCAAATAAAAAGCTTTTCCCTTTCATTTTGACACGTAAAATCTCCTTTCCAGCAGCATCGTAGATGTGACAATACAAGTCTTCAAAGGACACCTTAAATCCTTTTTCAATTAACTGGCCAACACTCAGCAGATTTTGATCAATATCAGGTACATAAAGAACATCTGAAATAGTTTTTGTACCTGAACTAGTTGTCATTGCAATGGTTCCTTTTCCTTTTGCAGCAATATAACCACCATTCCCTATCCTGACTTTAGTCATTGCAGTAGCCTTTAACTCCTTAAAAAGAGTTCTGTCAAAGGTCATATGGTTTGTACAACCACTGTCAATGACCCAACTTTCTGAGGAGACCTTTGTAGAGAAACATGTTGCCACAAACATCTGATCTTCTTCATCTTGATCAGCTACATGGACTTCTTCCTCTGGTTTCTGAGATTTGCTTTTGCAAATCACAGCTTCATGTCCAAGCTGATTGCACTTGCTGCACTTTGCATCAGGCCTCTTCCAACACTTGAATGGAGGATGACCCATTTTGCCACAGTGTTCACAAGGCGGGAAATTTCTCCTTGAGCTTCCACCTTTGTTTCGAGTGCAACTGCTTGAACTACTCCCAGAATTTTCCTGTTGGTGTTTGACTGATAAGGCTCCTTCTATGGTAGACTCTTGTCTCATAAGTCTCCTTTGTTCTTGAGCCTGTAAAGCATTCAACAGTTCTGCCAAGGTGATCTTGGACAGATCTTTAGTATTTTCCAAGGTGGTTATTGATGCTTCATATTTTTCAGGCACCGTAACAAGAATTTTTTCAACAATTCTTGAATCATCAAATTTAGTGCCAAGAAGCCTTACCTTGTTGGCAATGCCCAGCAATCTATCTGAATATTCTTTGATTGTCTCAGCGTCTTTCATCTTTTGCAGCTCAAATCCCCTTGTTAGATTGAGCACTTGCATTCCTCGTATTCTTTCATCTCCTTCATATTCCGTTTTCAGATGCTCCCAGATTTCTTTTGCTGACTTGAGATTCATGATCTTCGTGAAAATCGTTGTTGAAACACCAGCAAACAACGCTGCTTTGGCCCTTTTGTTTTCTGGTCTTCTTCTCTTTGTGGCTTTTCATCTGAGCTATCGTCGGATTGTTTGGCAGCGGAGCAACTTCGTAATCTTCTTCGACAGCTTCCCATAGATCCAAAGCCTCCAGATAAGTTTCCATTTTAACAGCCCAAAGTTGATAGTTTTCTCCATCAAAAACATGTGGAGCAGCTTGAGAAAAATTGAGGAAATCAGTTTTTGCTTCCATGGATACTCACAGGTCCCGTAAGAATGATGCTCTGATACCAATTGTTGGTTTTGAGAAGAAAAACAGAGAAAACAAGGAATAGAAATTGAATGAAATGAAAGAATAAAAACAGGGAAATGAGAAAAGCTGATATGATGCAGCAAAGAGATATATATCTTTCATTCTGGTGCATTACATTTATAGTAAAAATATCTGAACTGAAAAGATAATGAATCCCAAAAATTATGGTAACAACCAAGATTTCTGATAACACTAACAATATCCTAAAGGATAGGACTTATTGACTGGAAAAACAAATTTTAGTTATTGACTGAAACTAATCAATAAAAACTTCAACGTGGCAGTCCTGAAGCAAATTATTAACAGTATTTTTACCTTTTTATGTAGTCCAAAATGGTCCACTATAGTTCTTTCCAAAGAGGTTTAAGGAAAATTGATATGAACGCACTTCCATGGAGACCACAGTAGATCCTACTCACACATTGTGATTTGTTAAACATGTTTTTTATGCACTGCAGAGTGGGCTACTTATGTTTACCTCAGGCTTTTGGTGCATCTTCGGGGCTGTACAAGCCATATTCACATTCCCTTTGGATTGTACAATGCTGATAAAGGAGAGAGAATCAGGCATGTACAGGCTCTCGGCCTACTTCATGGCTAGGATGACCAGTGAATTGCCCCAGCAGCTCACCCTTCCCGCAGCCTTCATCACAACTAGCTACTGGATGGGAGGCCTCAAACCTGAGAGCCATTGCCCCTGCAGCTCACCCTTCCCGCAGCCTTCATCACAATTAGCTACTGGATGGGAGGCCTCAAACCTGCGGCTCGCAGCTTCTGGGAGGCCCTCTTCATCATTCTCTTGGAAGTCTTAGCCACTATTGGTCTCGGGCTCTCAATGGGAGCTTTCATCAAATACTTAAAATCCGCAGTAACCTTGGGGTCAGTCATCACGCTCTCATCAAACCTTGTGGGAGGATACTATGTGCAACACATTCCAGCCTTCATTGCTTGGGCCAAGTACCTCTCTATTTCACATCACACATACAAGCTCTTAGTAGGGACACAGTACACAAGTGATCAAACTTACATGTGTGGTCCCAATACTGAGTGCTTGGTTAGGGACTTCCCTTCGGTGAAGGCCGTCGGGCTCGACAAGAACTGGGTCTCAGTCTTGATCTTGTGTGCGATGGTCGTGGGGTTCCGGCTCATTGCTTATATTGGGTTGATGGGGATTGGGGTCAAGAAAGACAAGACCCCATCAAGGCTAGCTTCTCTAAATCTCCTCTACAGGTCCCTCATTACGTGGTTCCATATTCACAAAGACGAGAGCTTCTACATTAGTTACTAAATAATGAGTAGAGCTGTAAGATGTACTACAATAGACAAAGGAGCATATTGTAACAGATGTGATTTTTAATATTTTGATAAGAGAACACAAAACATAAATCAGAAAGGGTATTACTCTTTTCTATTTGCTCCTCAAATCACCCACTGCAAATTGCTGATATGGATATGGGTGAATGAAATTGGAAAACCAGAGTTCTAAATAATTTACGAGTCAATTAGTTTCCTAGCATTGTGTCCAAGTCAACCATGGGATTTGAAGTAGTACAGCAGTGGTCATACAAACTCAGGAAAAGCAAACAGACTACTGTATTCTTTCCTGGCCAGTTTGACAACTCTACTAATAGAGACAAGAAAAGTAAAGTTGATTTTGAAAAAATAATAAAATATAAGTAGGTTATGATCGTATTTTATTTTTAGTTGTTTGTTATGAAATCTTTTTTACTTTTGTTATAGGAAAATAGAGTTTTTTTTTTATTTTAGTGGACAAAGGTAGTTGCTTTTTTACTTCTTTTTAGAAAAAGATAGAGGGAGTTTTGAATTAAAGTGCTTTTCACATGACATCTTATCACGATTTCAAATGACAGCTCATAACATGGATGAGAGATTTTTTGGACATGATGCATAATGAATCATAGAGAAACCATCTAGCTAAAGTTAGAGGAGCAGCATTTCCTTTAATAACCTTCAACCAAAATTTTCCCAATTCTTGATCGGATAAAATGCCTTCACACTTAATCTGAAGAATTCAGGTCTATCTTTGGATATTATTTGCATGGTTTTGGGGGTGAAGATGCATCTTTTCTCACGGGACTCCAAAAACATTGTTTTCCATGGAGGGCTTGTTTATGTGATGCCTGTGTTTCCTCTTCCACGAAAACGGATTTCCAAAGGTAGGGGTTTGCACTATGCTCTTCTTTCTGATGAGGGGAAAAAAGAAAAAAGAAAAAACTTACTTCCATTGATTTTTTTGCCATTGTGAAGAGTGACTCGGCCAATGCAATAGCATGGGTCCCATCTTTTTATAATGTTCCATTGGAGTTCCATTTTCTTAGGTCCATCAAACTTTAAATTTCTTTTTCATGAAAAGATTTGTCTCTTCTTCACTTCAGGTTTTCTTCAAGCATGCATTGCAGTATACTTACACGAGATAGCTGATTCTTTTGGTCCTCAGCTGATTCTTTTGGCCCAACAAGAGGACCGATCTTCTCCTTGTTCATGTTTTTTTATCTTTGTAATCCTTTCCTGTAATTGACAATCTGTCCTTGGACTGGCTATTTGAGCATGTATTCCTTTCCTCTAATAAGAGTTTGGTTACCCATAGGAAAAACCCAAGTGCCTGCAAAATGAACAGTTAAAACCATATCGACGAAGGCAATGATCATAGCAACACGTGGGAACCAGCTGAAGGCACTCCTACCAATTGCTCATTATGATGTATATAGATACAGGGTGGATAAGAAAGGACATGGATTATACACACACAGTATAATAAAAAAGGTCGATACAGAATGTTCCAATTATTTGTAGTATCCAGATACCATAGATTGCTCATAATGCTCAGGCCCTCTCCGTCCAATGCAAAAAAAAAAATTCCACAACAGAACATGTGAGAAGCCTTGGCCTCTCATTCACTCCTCAAATACTCATTATAATCCATTGCATTAATATGCAACAACACTCTTACTATTAGCACACAAATCGCAATTTTTACATACAAGAACATATACTACGACCATGTTTTCATCACTGGCGAACTTATATACCAAGGCAGGACGCACGAACTACTTGTACTTTGCGGACTCACAGGACTGCAAACTAGCCGTATCCACAAAGAAGGCAAGTTGATGCTGTTCCAACATCTCAACCTCTCCAAACATCTTTAAGCCGCCTTATTTCCTTGAGTGCTTCAACAGGGGAATGGCAGCCTACTCTTTCCTGTAGAGAAAAAGATATTATTATTGTTTTATTATAGCATTAACAATTGTTACTATTATTGGTGTCACTATTTTGTGATGGACCAAGTAATATATAAGACACGCTCTGACCTCTTAAGTCATAACAGCCAAAGAGCATAAATAGAGGATTCGCTATGAAACTTGGGGGGGGGGGGGGACATGAAATCCGAACCTTTAATGTTATAGCTAGAAAATAGACACATTAAATTTGTAGATTAAATAAATCATCAGCCATTGATGCATGCCAGACCCATGATCCACGAGTCAACCAAGCCCACTGGCCCAGTCCACAGTCCCAACAGGTTAAGCCAAATTACTGTGGAAGTTTAAGTTAATTAGGAGTTTTATTTGATTTGGATTGTTTAAAAAAAATTCTAATTTTAAGAGAGTTTTGGAGAGAGAGCACGAAGTGCAGTTGGGATGGGAATTCCAACATAAGAAGGAACGTCCCATCCCATACTATTTAAGTATGTAACCCCTGATAGGGAGGACAGGTTTTGATTATTAAATGAATTCATTTGGTTATGTATTGAGTTTTTCTCTAGAACGGAAATGCTCATTTGCGAAAATCCCTTGGGGATTCGGCCAAGCCTTTTTTGGTCCATTTCAGAATCCTTCGTGGATTCAGCCAAAACCTTTCGTGGAATTGATCTACATTTACATTCACCGATCTAGAGCTGTGTCAGCCACTCTCCCGGGCTGTTGTTTAGCTGGTTAGGGACATGTAATTGAAATTCACAATCAATTACAATCATCTATAATCAATTACATTCACAATCACCATGATAAAGGGACCGATCTGTTTTTCCCGCATTCCGTTGCTAGTCGGAGAACATCTTCCAGCTGTAGTGTTACTAGTGTATCATAAGCTTTAGGAGGAAGAGGAGGAGGAGTTGTTATTATTATTATTATAGTTGATTGCTGGGGCATCACAGGCCAAGTGCAGGTTTGGCCTTCTCTTTTCTTTATACAAAGGATAAACTAGCAGTAAAACCTTCAGAATTCAGAAGCAGATTGCATTAAGATCCAAGAAGGCAAGAGCAGCAACAGAATGTCTGAAGCATCATTCAACTGTCTACATATGATAGAAGTCACTTCAAGGCACAACGACTATTATGATGGGACTAGAACAATAATTCTAGTGTTGCTAGAACATCAGTAACCAGTTACCACTCCCAATAATTCGATGGATATGTAAATGCAGTGGACAGATGAGAAACACAGAAAACATGCCAACTTATCATACAACCAGGGACATTCATCATGTGGGGCCCACTGTGAACATTCCCTGGACCATACAATGTACTGTTCCAGTTACCTGTTGGATACATATCATGAGATATGGACATCTAGAGTAAATGGCAAACAGCCAATCTTCCATTTATACAGATCGCTGACTTGATGAGCAACTTTAGGCTAGGAACTAGGAAGAGTTCATGTTTAGACCAGGATCAAGCTCGTGGGCCTACAGGCTAATTGTTGGACACAGAAACTCAAGTGTGAAATCTTTACAGGCAAATAAACTCAGTACAAGTCCACCCCAATGTGGATTGGTGGAGGCTAGGCCTGGCCCAGTTTGAAGCCCTGGTTCACAACTGACCCACCTGATGAACAAACTGCATCCTACACTATGTTTACACTTGTATCATGAAGATCTCCTGCAGACATTCTAGGCAGGAATCGTTCCAGTGATAGCACAAGGTTGATATTACACAAGCAGTAACAAGAAAGGCAGTGACAAGAGTATGTACAGTACCTGCAGCTCTGGTATACCCACGCGCATAAATGGATTTGTTTCCCACTCCTCCCCAATAGACGAAGGAATGGTTGGTAGGTTTGCCTGCCGTTGATGCTGAGCCCATGACAGTTTCTCCTTTGTTTTTGCATTATCTGGATCTACTGTCAGTGCAAACCGCAAGTTCTTTTCTGTGTACTGAACCAGAGAAAAAAAAAGCCTATTAGTTCCTTAGTAGCAAAAAACTCAGTTGAAAACTAAACCTATGTAACAGAAGGTACAACACAAAGGATGGCCCAAGAGGATCTACTGTTTGTGCAGCCAGTGTTCTTCAATGTGGAGTTTTTTCTTTTTCTTTTTTCCTTCTAATGTGCATAGGAAACAACAAATTCAAAATTTTCTCCATATGTAACTGGAGGATAAATTTTTTTTAAAAATCCACTGCCAATGAGGACCGGAAGACTCTGCAGCCAAATTTTATAAAGAGAGGCCCTTCTTATCTTATCCATCCATTTTGCAAGACGATCATCAGATGACCACAACTCTCCATTCGCAGAGCTCCTAGCTGAGTCCAACCATGTGCAGTCAATGCATTAACTGCTTTCAGGAGCTAATCTACTTTTAACCTTACAACACATTGTGGTAGGAAAATAACCAAAAAACCTTCTCCATTATCATGTAACAGGAGATATAACATAATGCATGGCCGAAAAGAATCAACAGTTTGGGCAGCCAACTTCCTATAAAGTGAGATACTTCATACCCATCTACTTGCAAGCCAATCTAGATGCCCACAATCAAATTGTGGGAGACCTCCTTGCCGAGTCCTACTATATGCAATCAACAACTTGATTGCTTTCAACAGTTTACCAACCTTACAAATTATCTTTCTTTTTTTTTTTTTTTTTTGAATGGTTAAATGACTCAAACCTGTAACCTTGTAGCCGGTGACACTAAGCACCAGTTTCCAACTGTGCTGTGGGCATATCTGAAGCTATCAAATTACATGACATCTTAGCTCATTTTATCTTGGTATAAAAGGATTGTACCAAACAGAAAAGGAAATACTGAACTTTATAAAACCCAGCATTTTTTTTATTTGGCGATGGGAGAAGAGTGAAGTCTACTCATTGTTCATGATGCTTTGGAGTGATACAAGCTAATGAGCCATTTTAGGAGGAGGGAATTCTCACTTCCTTTTTTCATGGTTCAGCTCACTTCCTTTTTTCATGGTTCTTTCTACTGATAAAGCCCTCAACCACAACAGAATTTCCTCCATTCTTGTAACAGAAAGTACCAGTGCAGCCTAAGTTTCAAAGTGAGGTCTTCACAACACATTCAACAAAATGCCCTACCTCATGGCCACAGTATACTCGAGTGGGCTTCGGCAATGACCCTAATGTCACACACAGCGATTGATACATCTGTTCTGCTGTGCCTTCGAAAAACTTCCCACAACCAGCGACAAACTACAAAAAACAAAGAAGAAAAAAATTAACAGGACACTGTTTATGGGAAAATTAAGAAAGTTTTATGCAGTCAAACCCTACACAAATAAATTCAAATGTGTAAGAATTACCAAAGTATCTCCGGTGAACACAGCAGGATCTTCTTCCTCTTTGCTTGTCACGTAGTAACTTATATGACCTTTGGTGTGGCTGATGTCAAACGTATTAGAACACCACATAGCCCAGACCGGCATTAGTCCAGCTACTTTGTATCCAAGAGTAAGTGAAGCAACTAGTAGTCTAGTACTAATATTCCATAAGTGATTTGTCATGTGTGGAAAAGAAAAAGGGTAGATAGATAGCATCTTCATTTTTTTTCCAAGAAACATCAGATTAAAAAACTCAATACAACGAGCCATCAGAGTGGTTCAACTCATTCATCCATCTATCTTTGAGAGAGAAACAAAGGAACAAATACTGCCTGTTACGAAAATAGAAAACACGTGAGGGAAAACAAAGCTGTAATCCAGTTTGGCTCTCTCTGCCTTTTTTTCAGGAATGGTGATTTTCATTAAGCAGTAGCTAATCCAGTACAAGAGGAATATACTGAAAAGCTACAAGGTAAGAACAAAACAACAAAAAAACAAGAAGCCGAAAAAGAGAAACATTAATAAAGATATGTAAGAACTATCATATGATGTGTGAGAACTCTGGCACCATGACTCCCTCCTTTGCCAGCTGATCAGCCAAACTTATTAATGCCTTTCTTGATATGAAAAAAAGGTACTTCACAATTTCTAGAAAGATCCAGCACCTCGTCCACCATGTCTGCCAAACTCTGAGGGAGCCTTACATCAACCCAAAGCCCCACAAGTAATGCTAAAAGAATCACTTTCCACCATTATATGCTGAAACTTAGACGAATGCCTTCAAAGAGCTAGAGTTGCATGTTGGTATCTAATTATCCGAGTATCTGAAGTCTCTGGTTCCAAATAAAGCAGGTATGGAACCTATTTTTGGTTCAGAGAAATCAGATTTGATTCCGAATCCATGGATATAGGATCTGGAACATTCGGATTCAGAACCGGATCCTTGCATGTTCCGACCCCAAGGTCTGGATCCAAGGTGAATAAATACAATATTAAAAATACATATAAGCTTTAAAGGCCTAAATAGCTTGAGTTATGCTTGTATTTAAGAGTTTACTTTGCTTAAATCATATACTATTTAATACTCCCGCTTGTATATTAATTAAAAATCTAAAGCTTTTTTATCCAATTATACTAATGCACCCTACATCTTATTTCAGATCCAGATCTGGAACTAAATCCCTTTCCTTACGTTGATTCCGGATCAAAAAAAGTTGATGCTGGACCCTGATCTGAAAACAACACATAGGTTCAGTGACGGATCCTGTCTGGAAGCGGATCTATAAAGGTGGATTCGGGTCCAGATCCAGATCCACCATGGTTCGGCCCCAGTTCCAACCCTGGTTTACATCTCTACAGAGACCACACCTCAATGCCAACAATTCTGTCCTATTGATAGAGCAGGAACCCACTGGACCTAAACAAAAAACAAAAAAAAAACAAAAAACAAAGATTGAACAGATGATGCTACATTTTCTCAAATACCTTCTTATGCTTGCATTCTCTAGGCTGCCCATGGACTCCCACCAAATTCAATTTTAGGATCCATTACAAGGGAGGGGACCATCTGGGCCGACTAGGGTGGGCAACCTTGGATGAGTTTGCCTCCTCATTCCAACTCACCATGATGGTATCAAAGGAATAATCTTGGAAATGGGGGAGAATAGAAATCCATGAGATAACAATGAATTTCACCTTGTCCACCAAAGACGCCACTTTAGAGACTTTCCCATCAAAACAAAACTGTGGATTATGTTCCTCATGCCCCATAAATAGCCATACAGGAAGATTCCCCACTTTATTCGCCCCTTGATGATCCCACGACCATTTTCCAGCCTCAAACAATTCACAAAGGTTTCTAACAAACACCCAGCTACATACAAACCAATTTTTGGCAGATCTCCACAATAATTGGGCAAACCAATAATTTAGAAGTAGGTGATCCAGTGACTCCCCATCTGCTTAACACATAGGGCAAACCTTCAGATCTTCTTCCATTAATGAAGAAGATTATCCAAGTGAAAATACCACCAAAGAGTGTCGGCCACCCAAATGCACCACTCTCAGAGGAGATTTGATATTCCATAAGCTATCCAAATTGCAATGTCAGAGGTACTGGGAGTGGGGAAACTCCATAATAGCTGAAAAAAGAATGAAGCTAGCAAAAAGGAACCATCAGAAGAGCCCATCCAAGCATTTCTATCACACCTTCCTCCGTGAAAAAAATTGCTAAGAAGATGATAGGAAAAAAGCCGACTCTCCTCCAACTCCAAAAGGTTTCTTCTAAACATAGCAACAAAAACACTAGGCCACCAATCCGGTCCATGTAGCAAAATCACTTTCGCATGATGGTCACACAATGTAGGAAACTGGCAAGCCAAAGAACAATTTCCAATCCAAGTATACAGTTAAAACAAAAACTGATCACCTGTGCCAATACGATATCAGATATTATTTGAAAAAAAACCTCCTGAACTGACATGACAGTTGATACCCTTCCATATCTTTGATTCATGAGAGTTTGGCTCCCAAGTGTCCCACCATTCCTCATCACTCCATATGCGGCTATAGGATCTGCTATGAGTCCTCCCAATGCTCCATAGCTATTTGCCTACTAAAGTCTAGCTCATCAGTCTCATGGGTCTAAAATCAAGGCCAGCCTCCTCTTATTTGGCTCTCTGCCATTTGGGAGCAAAGTAATTCATTTCCAGACTAGCCCAATAATCAAATATTTGTTACTCCCGAAGTGCCAAAATGGAAAAGATTCGAACCAAGCCTTAAATGCATCATGCATTAAAAGCAACCAATATAGCCGAAATTTAACTAGATGTAAAGATAGTGTAGAATCATTAGGAGTGCCTTCCTCTTCCTTTCAAAAATAAAATGTTTCTTCTACGCTTTGGTATCTTAGTTCCTAGTTTTCACCATCTATCTTTTATCTTCAATAATAAAAATGCCTCTCTAAGGGGGGAGGGAGGGAGGGAGAGAGAGCTAAATTCTTTGCAGTCAGCCATAAGATTCCTTAAAACAATTAAATGAGCTCTCAGTAGGTTTCGCAGCGTCCAGATTTTAAATCACAAGATGATGCGATACAAAAATATGTGCATCGATTCTCACATTGGAAATGAGTCAAGGCAAATTCATAATGTCATTATGGATAACATATTTACCCATGTGTATTGCCTTTAAAGCTTTCAAATAAGATCTGCTACTAAGACAATAATGGATGCCAAAGGTGGTGGAAAATACATGCATAATGCAAATCAAAGAAACAAGATGGGAAAAACATACGAAGGTGTATGAAGTGACAATATATTCACATCAGTTCCCAACGACAGCTTATCTCCATTTTCCAACTTTTCAGTGCATCCCTTTACATCATCTATTGAGCCCCCAAAAACTCTAATTCCAGGCACTAGCTGCTTTATCTTCTCATTACCACCAGCATGATCCCTATAAAAAAATAATAATAATAACTTGACATCACAAATACAACTAAACAGATCCAAAGTCAAGTCAATCCCATCAGTCAAAAGAAAAATGATTCAACAAGCACTTTACTAATACCATAAAAGTCAAGTAAAACCTCTATTTTTCTTACAAGATGTCACACCAAATACAATTTATTCAAAACACCCCATCTTTTTCATACAAAAAGGTAAAAAAAAAACAACTACTTTTATCCACTAAAATATAAAAAAACTCCACTTTTCCATTCAAAATCTCAAAAAGATTCCACAACAAACAACTAAAAACAAAATACCATCGTAACCCACTTATATTTTATTCTTTCTTCACAATCAACTTTACTTCACTTCACTCACTCTATTAGTAGAGTTAAGTTACCACACCGGACCGTATAATGGGTCCCATGTAGTGGGCCCCACCCATCGAGTATTTCTACGGCGGGAACTACCTAAATTCCTGGACGAGAGTATCTTAAAACCCCCAAAATTCAGAATTAGCCCCAGTTCAAAGTTCAAATTCCAGTGGAAGTTACAACGAGATGAAAAGAAGATCGGATTATCCTAGCCGTCCGTCAAATAATTTGGATTTGGGCAAACGTCATTCGATGTTCCTTTCAAGGCGAGCATCGTACGGCTGGGATTGCCCGATCAGATCAAATAAATCACTTACCAGTGATGATGAGTGGTGAGGACAATCTTCAGATCGGCGCCGTTGTCTTTGGCGACACTCAGGATCTTCTCGGGCTCGACGGGATCGACCGCTGCAGCTTCTCTCGTTTCCTCATCTATGATCCTACAATTCACATCTCCCAAGATCAAATCTTTGGCAGTTGAAGAAGAAGAAGAAGAAGAAGAAGAAGAAGAAAGTGCGAGAATTTGAAACCATAAAGAAAAAACCCGCATTTTATCTGTAGAAAGAGGTTTTGAATTCGAAAAGGCTTAGCTGAAATTAGGGTTTAGAGAGATGGGAGAAGGCGATTGCTTACAGATAAGCGTAGTTATCTTCCAAGCAAGGGATGTGAAGGATCTTCATACCGCGAAATCTTTCGTCCCTAATCTACAACTTCGAACTCTCTCCCTCCCTCTCTCTCTCCGTTGAAAATTGCAATTTGTACGGAAGTGGTTTGGACACGTGACCAAGATTTTACACGTGTCAAAAGCCTGCCTTCGTTAAAAGTTCCCCCAAATTTCCTACACTTAGCTTTCAAAACGCGGCATTATCCGTTAATGCGATGCAACCCACACAATATTAATGGGTTCAAATGGGCTTTTAATGAATTTGGGTCACTAACGGGTCAAACTCATTAACACTTTAAGTTAACGGGTCGTGAAGTTCTCCCCAATTTTCTGCACTTAGCTTTCAAAATGCCGCACTATCTGTTAACACGATGCAACCCACACGATATTAACGGGTTCAGGTGAGCTTTTAATGAATTCGGGTCGTTAATGGGTCAAACTCATTAACACATTAAGTAAACGTGCTGTGAAGTTCTCCCCAATTTTCTACACTTAGCTTTCAAAATGCCACATTATCCGTTAACACGATGCAACCCATACGATATTAACGGGTTCAGGTGGGCTTTTAATGAGTTCGGGTTGTTAATGACACTATCCGTTAACACTATACAACCCACATGATATTAACCGATTTAGGTGGGCTTTTAATGAGTTTGGGTTGTTAACGGGTCAAACCCGCTAACACGTTAAGTTAACGGGTCGTATACGAATTAAACCAGTAATCCGTTAACAACCTGTTTAATCAATATAAAATTCCACTTATTTCTGGCAGATGCAATTCATACGGCTCCAGATTCTAAAACTGTTCTTTATGACTTCAAACGCAAACACCATCATCTCCATTCCACACTTCTGGAACCATACATTTCATTGAAACTAGCATGAAGCCACAGTGCACCCCAGTGCATCACACAGGTTAAGTCCTCAGGTATCCCTTTAATATAAATTTTTGTATAACAAACTAACCAAAAAATTATGAAAACCAAACCTTTCTTTGCTTAATCCGCGTCAGCATACACATTTCATCTGAAAAACAAAGGATTCGTATGTATTTATGCTCATTTTGAATACTATAGAAAAACTTTAAAAATAACATTAATTTATATAGTTGGAAGACATTCCTTTAAATTGAGTTACATCCACACAAATGGGCTCAAAAGACATTTTATTGAAAAGGCACATTGCCCAAGAGACATGTTTTATTGACAAAGCACATATTATATATTTTTGAAAGGACACATCCAGAAATGGAACCCAAGAAACTGATGTGGCTTTTTCTAAGGCCAGAATTGAGGTTTTTTTTTTTTTTTTTAGTTTTTTTTTTTTTAACCAACATTCAGCTTTAAAGAGAAAGAATAGCGCAATGCCCCTTGCGATGCACGGTTTAATCTTATGCAAATTAAATAATAAATAAGTTTAATATTTAAATTAATAATTAATTAATTAATAAAAAATCTGAAAATTCATTTGTGTGATTTCAAAATATAAGTTCATATTATCACATAATTAAGTAAAAAGAACATAATAATGTTTGAGTTAAATTCTAAATAATGTTATAAGCACGTTTAGATTTTCAGTAAAATTGAAGGCGATCTTATTGGAATTTGCATTGATGACACGTGTGTGGGAACAAAATTTACAAACACGCATTTAGAATAGAAACCATACATTCATCGGAATCTCGGGGCATATGTAAGAAATGGAGCGGCACCAATATTAGACACATGAGCAAGTTTGTGAGTGTAGGGAGAAAGAGAAAAAAAAGTTTGTGTCAGGTGCAAAGGAAGATAAGTCTTAATACTTTAGAAGAGATGTTTCCTTGGGAGGGAGATGTGCTTCTATATGTGAAGGGTTGTATATGTCCTTAGGTATACCATACTAATGTGGCTCAAGGAAAGGGGAGATTTGCCTTTATTTCCTCTAATTAACATCCAGCTTTAAGGTATAGAATTGTAAATTTGTCAAAGTTTTAGGTTTTCAAAATGACATTGAATAATAAAAGACGAATTGTTTAAAGCCTTTGTTCCAACTATGATTGATTGGCTAGAGTCATTACTTTGGTCCAATGGTAAAAGTCACGGGTGCCATGCATAATAACGCAAATTCGAACCTATGAACAGCCACTTTATGTAAATTTGACAAAGGTTATATTTATTTCCAATCTGAATCCTCTCAGGACCCTACTTCAAGGGGACCGCACTGGGTGATGACCTATGTTGGGTCGACTACATAAATTTTGTTTATCTATCTATATTTTTCTCAGTCAGATTTTTGGATAGTTTGCACCTCTTCATATCTATCCTCACTATTTTATCCTCGTCCTCTTTTAACTATCATTTTTTTAGTGGGCCATCACCCTCCATAGATAGAAAAACTTTTTTGTTTCAAAAATGTGTCTAACTAGATTGGACATGTCCAAATTATTTCAAGCAAGTTTAATTTAATTTATCACCTACTGATGTTATACCTAAATGATTTTAAAAGTATTCATTTATGATTCTATATTTCTTAATTATACCATACATCCATCTTAATTTTTTCATCTCTACTATTAATATAGTAGATGGTAGTCAATTGATCAGTCTTACGTAAATATTACTCTCACTTAAGTGTTTTTAGGAAAATAAAATAAAATATTAACACAAGTCATGTGAATGAAATTATTTAATCAAGTCATAGTGAGGTCACATAGGTCTACTTGACTTGTCCACATCCAAAATCTCAAGTTGCATCAGCATAAGATCATTATTTAAAATAAAAAGTTAATAATAGAACAAAAAAAATTAAAAATTAATTAACAGGTCCTTCTCCTTTTACAAACGTGTTAAGAAAATGAGTTTTACATTGTAAATATTACACATTTGAAATGCATTACCATGTTTGTTAAAATCATCATTTTCTTCAATATAAATAAGTTCATCCAACAATTTTGGATGTATTAATGGTAAATATCAAGACATATAATAACATATTATAGTTCTTCATGAACTTTGAAAAATTTGTAAAAAAATAAAAATAAATAAATAAATAAATAAATACATTTAAAACTGTTGGATGTACCCATACACTTGTGAAAATGATGGCTTTGACAAACATGGTCATATGTTCCATATATATAATATTTGCATCCGTGACATTTACATATGTAAACCCATTTTTTTATCACATGTGTAAAAGCCAAATGAAACCCTTAAGATGATTAGGGACACTAACAATTGGACTCTATAGTACTTCAAGAAGTTTAGGAAATGAAAAATATCAGAAATATATATTTCTATTTTAGATCCCATTTGGTTTCCGCTCACAAATGGATAGATTAGTACTTTAAGAAGCATACTTGCCAAACATAAACATCAAACATAGTGAATGTAGACTCAGAACAAGATATCTATAAGCTACTAACTTTAACGTTGAAGTGATACAGATGATAAACGAAAACTATTCCCATTATGCTTCCAATGGGAGCATAAAAAGTACTCTAGATTTCCCTTTTTTCTTTTCCTTTCCAACTGTTATTAAGCAGAGAGTACAAGCACTTTAATGGTTCCTTGACTGTTTGCCGCTAACATGGTGGGGCTATCACTCTTCCAACATACAGCGCTAATAAAGTATGACCCAGCATCTTCTTCTGTATCATCCAGATCAGAAGAACCAAATCTATGCCAAGCAGCAGGTCTGGAAATGGCCTGCATACAAATTCAAAAGGTGATGCCTTTTTACTGGGTGGTGAGAAATAAAATTAAACAGAGATAGATTCATGGAAGAGGCAGAGAACAGTGATTAAAGAAATTAATGTGTTCCACCATTGATGTATAAGGAGGCAGCGAACAACCTCATTGGACTGATGGTTGGCTTCAACCGAAAAACAGAGGGTAAAAG
Source organism: Camphora micrantha (assembly GCA_003546025.1). Taxonomy (NCBI): domain Eukaryota; kingdom Viridiplantae; phylum Streptophyta; class Magnoliopsida; order Laurales; family Lauraceae; genus Camphora; species Camphora micrantha. The sequence continues at coordinate 20,608 of QPKB01000536.1, forward strand.
GTAAAGTAGGGGCCAACAGGCAGCAGACTTAAATTCTTAAATGCAATGAAGAAGTCCCAAGGATTGAAAGGCAATTTAACATTGGACTTGAAAAGAACGTTGTTAGTTTGGGATACGCATAGTATTGTAGCTGGTTGAGAGATTCCAAAGACTGTAATAAGTTCACTAACCTTATGGTAGACAAAAACTTCATTTGTTTCACTGCCACAAGCAATATACTCTCTGTTCACTGTGAGACCCACAAAGTTCTTCTCATTCATGTGGCCCCTGAATGCACGAACCTGGGCATATATACCACACAAAAAAAATAATATAATAATAATAATAATAATAATAATAAATAAGAGCCTCACAACTTGGATGAATTACACTTTACAAAAAGCATCAGCGAAGGCTAAAGAAAAATAGAATCAAGTAATGCAACAGAAGCACAAGAATTGGGGGCTACAACTAGGGCAGCAGATGCTTTTATGAGCCCAGCCCAATTATTCCACAACAGAATTTTGTGTCGGGGGCAATACACGGGTCTAAAAGGCCTGGTCCCACTATTCACAGTGTCATTTTGGGCCTTATCTGGGTTGGTCCAGCTTACAGTCAGCCTTTAGGCAACAACTTCAGGGGCTCAGCACATGGACCAATAGACAGTCTAGACATGGGCCAGGGTGAGCATGCTCAGCCCAGTTCACTACTCGTCAATATACTTATTAGCTAGTAGTTAGTTAAACAAACAAGGAATTAGAGCTCCTGATGCATGAGGACATTTGGTGACCCAAAACCCCAAAAGTTAAAAAGGAGGGACTCAAGTGGAAATCCTTCCAGATTAGGTGATCCCAAGTTCCTAACCCTTCTTTAATAGCCTGGAAAGAAAACTGACAAGACAGCAAGAGAATGTGGGGGAGAGGTCAAAAAGAGCAAAAACATTTAATCCGGCGAATTTTAAAGCACTCATCCTATTTATGGCCTGGATCACCAAAAACATAAGCCCCACTTATAGACTGGAGCATCATGATACTGTGTACATCTTGTTCGTATATGGATCTATAATTCATGATAATAGATAAAGCCTGATGTAAGTTGTCTGTCAAAGACTGAATTGTTCACATGTGCCAAGTACATGGTACAGAGGCCAAAACTAAGAACTTCACAATCCCAACCACTTTTGCATAACTTTTTAAAATACATAAATAAACAATTAAGCGAAAAAAGCCATCCAAATGTCTACTCAAAATCCATTTATTTTCCCCAATAAGCCCTTCAGATAAAAGGTTAAGATTAAGATTGTCCAACTAGGGAATCCTGGACTTTCGCTCATTCATATAAGCCCCACAGGATGAACAGTTCCGCCCATAAACATACCAAGAGGTAAAAGGGATAAAACATTATAGTTTTCCCAAAACATGATTGCATGGCTAGTCACAGATTTTCTTTTCTTTTCTTTTTTTTCTTTTTCCATGTAGCAAAATATTTTGGTGACTCATCCCAATATATAGGTGGGATATTAAGCATGTCAACTGATACTGTCCAAATTGGTGTGGTTGGTGCATGTGTATAGTGGATGAATCAACACACGATTTTACTACCAGAAGGCTGACATCACACACTAGCCTTTCCCCATCCTGAAGGGTACATAAAAAGCACTCCTCTATAGATGAAATTGTAGAGGAGTTATGCAGAAGAAGCAGATATTTCTATGACATTGCCCCCATGCAGAACCATAGGGTTACTTGGCACAAACACATGAGACTTATAATTTTCTGGAGTACCCATTCTATAAAAGCAATGTCCATGCTCAAGTGATCCAGCAAATTTCAACAGAAGCTAGACTCTGAGGGAGTGAGGGCTGCCTTCTGCGGGAGAACTAGTGGGGACCCATGACTATATATCAGTATATGAGAACCACAGTGTCTATATCATGCAAATTGTGTACTTGCACCTTTGACCATAACTTTCGACTGTAATTTGTGTACACTGTTTCAAGGGATTGGAACAAATTTCATTATGTGCTCCACTATGAGGGCACAAATTTGATGGAACAGATAGACATGATTGTATGCACGTGTGCAGTGGATGTGCCACCAAAAGGTTTTTGTATGGAAGACTGAAATAAGAGAATTAACCATTTCAGTAGACACTGACAGGGATAATGAATGAACAGCTAGAATCTATCAACCCAGAACTTAGGGAGGACCACACATCCAAAATGAGGCCCAACAATAGTCTGGATGCAGTGGCGGAGCCGGGATTTTCTTGTTGTGGGGACAAGTCATAGTTGACTGATAATATTTTAGTTCTATAGATTTATTACTAATCACTTAATCATTTTGCATACTTTTAATAATATTAGATGAAAATTTCTAAATTTGAAAATACCGCAACAATTTTCAAGAGATGGTCACCATGATGAATCCAAACTGCCCAAAATAATCGTTTTCTCCTTAATTTAGCATTGATTATCTCGCACTAATTGAAGTAGGACCCATGCCAAATTGATCACATGTAAATCAATCAACCCACTATTGATTAATGAAAACCCATTGATTGGTTACATGTGATCATTTGATGGGCCACAATGTGCATAGTAGGGATAGATGGTTAAGTGTGAAGCATTTGAAGCCCTCCCTTCACCGATCACGAAAAAGGTAATTCTAAAGGCGTATATGGTAAGGGTAATACAGTTTTGAAGAGTACGGACAATCACTCATGCATCCGTGAGCAAAGTGGAACTTCACAGTGGGGCTCACCTATTGAATATATGAACTGCACAAAATAGACTCCTTGCCTTTCAGTGGAGATTTTCCAATTTTTACTCCAAATAGGAATTGGTCCCACATAAAATTAAGCATATATGATTAAGAATGCCATATGCCCAATCTTACCGTCGGACCAACTCTTATTGTAAAATTAGTGATTTGGGTTTTCAATAGGTGGGCTCCATGGTAACGTCCCACACCCCCTCATTATAGGTGAGTGAAACCTCAAGTTGAGAGAGCCGGGGTGTTTTTTTGGGGGGGTCGGAGTAGAGTTCAAATCCGCACACCCCACCCTCCCTGCGTAAGCACGCTCTGCGTTCTGGATCATGGGAACTGTGGGACCCATTTGTACCAAATGGATAAACAAAATGACCCGTGATGCATCAGAACAAAAATACATCCTCATAGCCTACAGCCCTTACTTCCTATTAAGATGAAATCAAATCAGTAGGAGTATTTGTATCAGACCAGAAAGTAGTTACTGAAAATACAGGACAATAGAAACTATCATGTACTGACGTACCGCGGAGTTCTCATTTACATCCCACAACCGCAGTGTGCTGTCTGTCGATGCGGAAGCAAGCTCACTGGTTGACAAGAATTTCACATATGAAACTGCTTTCCGGTGCCCATTGAAAACATGAACAGGAGCACTGCTGTTTCTCAAGTCATAGTAATGGATATGGTGATCAGCAGAACCCACCTGCATAATGCCAACATGCTCTGCTTGTTTCAACAAATTAAGACAGTGCAAAACACACCAATAAGGATGTCAATTTAGGTCAACCTGATGGGCCATCAGGCCTGCTAAACTTAAGATTAGGACCCACGTTTGAGGTTCTTATGGTCAGATCTGGGTTCAGGTTCTGGGATAATATTAATATAAGAGTTCAATATAAAATAATCTTGATCGGTGAATATAAATTCAGACCCTGATATCTACTCCAGTCATATTGGATGGACCACTCATCTACATGGTTACAACACAGATGTGGATGAAAGTTTACCGCAACATAAATGCTTGATCCTGGATTATACTTGACACAACAAATATTCGCTTTCATATCAATGTTGAGTACACTGGCTTCTTGTTTCGTACACCATACTTTTACCTGTTTCACAGAGAGTGCAACTTGTAACCATTATTCTATCATAAGATTAAACAAGCCAAACTGGGCATAGCCCTTCCTTCCAAACCAGTTTGCATAGATACATTAAGATCCTACCAGTCACAGGTTGCAAAGGACACATCTGGCCTTGTGTCAAGTCATCTTTCCCACCCCTTCAATAAAATCTTTAATTTGTAAAATAATTGCATTCGTAAAGCCCACTATTCTACCTACTATAGAATGCATAAAATCTATTATTGAAAATATTATCTTGCGCACATGCAAGCGCATTCAGGTATATAGCACCAACATCTCCCACAAAAATACATTGAGACAAGCTGCCACATCCTTGTCAAGAGATATCACAACCATACAGGAAAAGCTACCAACTATTAAGTATTAACAATATTTTTAAAGCAGAAACCCCTATAGAGAAAATGATAGAGAATTGCAACAGCAAGGAAGAAGAAAAGGGCTAAAAACCAGTTTCCAATTATAATTCAACCTCAAAAGACGATCTTTCCTGATACCTTCTACTTCCACTCAGAATTAGCACTGATCCAAACATAAATGCTTGAATGTTCTCTAAAAGGTAAAAAGCTTAGCAAGAAAAATGTTACCCCATGATTGTCACTTTGAAAATGTTAAAGATAAGATTACCTTGCAATCATCACTACCAGACACAAGCATTGAGGGATCTGTGCGTGAAAAGTCAACACTCCATGCTCGCTTTTCATGCTCTTCATACTCCATTACACTCTGAAATATTGGAAAGATCTAATATTAATTCATTATTCATTCAATGGATCAGAAAGAAATGCACCTCACTGTAGTAGAAAGGGCAAAAAAGCTGAAAACTAGGAACTATTGTTACCTGCCGAGTAGTAACATCCCAAACAGTTACTATCCCTTCATAATCACTACTTGCTATATGGTTCTTGGTACATTTGTTCCAACTCAAGCAACTAAGTTTAGATCGTGTGGACATCTCCACAACTGGACAGTGCACATCTGCAGGTTCATTTACAACCTGGAAAGAAATCAAATAACCTAAGATTGCCATCCCCTTTTAAAAATAAAACTTTCTACAGCAGTTATGATGCATGGGGACATTTATTGCAGATGCATCAGCATCATCAGTCCATATAATGCCCATGGTCCTTTGAACAAACACATTAGAATAACTTAACCTGATGCCACCATACAAGGATGACACCAAATAAATTGGAAGATCCTACACATCCAATATTCAATAAAAAAATGAACAGTAAGAAAATTTTGAGAAAATCTTGCTAGAAAATAACAAAAATTTAATGGCTAGGATCTTCAGATATGTAACACATTTTGGCCTCATCCACAATGTGGCTCATAGGTTGGCAACGGTACGCATTACCGAAACATGGCACCACCTGTATGGAATGGTCCTCTGTAGAAAAAAATAATCCGTTGTGTTCATTCAATAGTAAGTATGCTATGAAGGCAAGAGCTTACTGTTGAGAATTCAAAAACTTTAATGCGCCTAGAAACTCCAGCAGTCGCAAATAATTCATCATCACGATCAAATTCTATGCTGTACCATTAGGATGGTTACCAAAACAGATGTCAGCAATTTTAGCCTTTAAAGAAGACCAAACAAGAGAAGGCAAAAGCTCAACATTGGAAATGCTCAGTTAATTAAGCCACAAATTGGAAACTTGACTGGCCCATTGGAAACGTCCAAGAATATTCAAAAGGAAAATAATGTTGACCCAGAAAATCTAGAAAGGTTGAAAGAATCAAAATGGCATTTAGACAATACAAGTATCACAAAGATCTTTTTAAGTATAATGTTGAAGATCCAAAAATTTCAAGGTCAACAATAGGACCAATTTGACTAAGGAACACAAATTTCTTTCATTTCTATTACTTGAATTGCGACACCAAGAGACAATTGGACACTGAATAACCACGCCATATGATTGATCAAATCTTTGATATGCATGACATAATATTAATAATTACCCCTTTATTTGAATTTGTTAGTTGTTTATTTTGTCTTAAATGTTCTAATCATAGCTTTTTTTTTTTCTTATTATGTAGGAATTAGAGGGAGTTGAACATATTTGAGCTTAATTTGGAGAGGTTTAAAGCTAAAAGCCATTTAGAGAGAAAAGCAATGCACAAAGAGCATGTAGGCCTGGTGGAGGGGAGCTGGAAATTCGAATTAGAGGTCATGAGATCAAGCCTTGGCAAACTCAGTTTTTATTTACCTTTCTAATTTGAGTTCATCAAGGAGAAGATAATGGTTGCTAAAAAATTAGCAACCAACCTTACAAGAAAAGCAAAGAATCTCGTGGATAGCAACAAGAGTGCTATTATTTAGCAATTAATCAAATTTTGAAAGAAAGAGGATTTTCGGAATTCTAGCCTACCTTGCACATGCTTACTGTTTTCATAATAACGTTTAACTCAAAACTCGGATTAAGGCAAGGTTGGATGCATTGGAATGAGGATTAAAAGGAGGAAAAAAAATCATATTTCATGGGAATCTCCTAATTTGACGTTTTGTGGGTCAAAACAGACTGGCAAGATGAGAGATGAGAGGGATGATGAGTTTGGGGGATTTTTCCTTCTTTTTCTTCGACTTTTCTGCTTAAAAGGAGGTGAGAGTGCGAGCATGAGGAGGTTGTTTTCTTTTTAGTTTTGGGCTCTCTCTTTCTTGCTCTTGTTCTTTAGTCATTGCTTTAATTTTTATCTGAAAGTGAAGGTGGAGATTGAGTGGTGTATTCGACAACTTTGAAGGCTTTCAGTAATAAATATTTGTTTCTTTATTCTTGCTTGTTTCACAATGCTTGGCTAATCCGTGGATTAGGATTTTTAAGAAAAAGGGTTTTCAAAGCTAAATCTTCCAATCCAAGGCAATTGCTTGCTCATTGGGTTGAGTTTTATTGGGATAAGGTTATGAAGTAACTTTAGGATGAGTAAATCAGTTTTGGTGGAATC
>QPKB01000537.1:0-27442 GCA_003546025.1 Camphora micrantha
CGTATACGTATTGGTTAAAAATAAATTAATGGTATGGACAATCATTCATAATCCAATCTTTAAATCACTAGTCCCGATCCCGGATTAGGCCCATGGACCCGGTCCGGGGTCGTGACACCTTGCCAATTAAGATAAACTATCTTTTACAAGAAAGGTAGAAGCAGCAACAACCTTCTAGAGCAGCCATTCAGAATAGTCTCTCAAAGGCTCTAGAGTATAATCTCTCTCTTAGATATCTCTGATTCATGAGAGTTGTGTCTTCGAGGGTTGAAAGTAACACCCTATTTATAGCCCCAAATTCGTGCCTTAGACTTAGTGTACAAGTAGCACTCAAATTGGAAAACAATGTCTCAAAAGGAAAAAAATTTCGTGTAGAAATTGGAGACTTTCCCGAATTGGAAAACAATCGATCATACAGAGCATCCGATCGATCAGACCACCCAAATAATTGGGCCCGATTACAGTCCAATCGATCGGACTGAGGCTCCGATCAATCGGGCCCGGGGGGATTCGCCTTGTCTTTTTTTTCTTCGAATCTTCACTTCAGCTCTTCTAGTGACACAACCACAGTCCATTCTAATGTAAAATACAACTCAATGGACCCAGAGTTTTGTCCAATCCATGAATTAGCCAACACAAAAATATTAACAATCTCCCCCTTTGACAATTCATGGACAAAACTCCCTAGAACAATACAAATGATCTACCCAAAAGAAAATCTCAAAATACATGAATTTTCAATCCAAAAAAAAAAAATATCAGCATTTGTAGATCTTTGCTTGTTTTCTCCCCTAGCTTCATTATTCTCCCCCTTTTTGTCCATAATTGACAAACAATTATCTCCAAGCAGCTTCTGTCTATTTGGATTCTGCAGCTCCCCCTCAATATTGACTCCCCCTCAATTTGATCTTCGTGTCAGCATTGGGGTGGGGGCTTGATCTTGCAGATCAGGGGTGATGAAGCTTAGCCACACACACTTGCATATTCAGACATTACAGCAAAGTGCGTACCAATACGGATGGAAGGTCTTCTTTCTTGACCCGGACAACTTTATTTTTCATAGGCGACTCTTCGTTCTGCCTTTTCCATTGCTTTTGGTTTGGCGACTTTCGCAGCTTATTGCAATAGGATCGAATGCGTCCTTTAATTCCACAATGATGACAAGTGGGTATATGTTCAGGACGTGACACATTCTTCTTACTGGCAGCTGTGTTGGCATCATGAACAGCAGGATTAGTAACAACTGAATTTGGAAAAAAACAGTTAGTACCTTTGGCTTTTGATGTAGATGGCCCGTCAGTGTAGCCATTACCATGCATGTCTGTTTTTACCTTTTGACTGCACAGGATGTCATCAAGTTTTTTGGACCTCGCATTCATCCTGTTTAGTGAAGCTTCGGTAGTGTCCAACTCAAAAAGAACTATTTTGAGTCTTCTTTGCAAGTCAGTATTTTCAGCTTTCAAGGTCTTCATATCGTGATCAAGTAAATCACACTTTATGCTTCCGCAGTCAATTTATCTGCCCAACCTGTTATTTTCTGCCTCTAAGTGACTTACTTTAGTAAGAGCCTCTCACAGTTCAACTTTCAAAGAAGTATTCTGCACTTCAGATTCTTTCCAGCTTGGAGCCACTTTTTCATTCATCTTTAGCAACTTCATAGTCTTTGCAATCAATATATGATATTCAACTTGCCAATCATGTTCTGTCTCTGACTCACTAACTTCTTGATCAGTTCCATCATCAAAAACTGGTGGAGTAGCAGAAACTGAGGTTGCTATGAACGCCATGAATTTTTCTTTGCTAGCTTCAGGCTTATCAGACTCAAATTTTTTATCATCTTTCTCAAAAGTATCATCATCCCAAGTCAAATTGAAAGCCTTCTTTCTTGGCTTTTGGTTAGCACAGTCACTAGCAATGTGTCCATAACCATGACACTCATAACATTGAATCGCTTTAGAAAATTTCCTTTTTGAAAATTTTTTAGGGACTTTCAAATTACTTTTCTTCCCCTTCATAAATGCCTGAAATTGCTTCATAAACTGAACGACAACTTGGGGATTTATCTCCTCAAAATCAGAATCACTAGCAATTTTCTTGAATGATTCTATGGAGGCTCTCAAAGCAATACCTTTGGATTTTGATTTTTCATTAGTCCTTAGGTTTGCTTCAAAAGTATGAAGGTTGCCGACCAAATCTTCAACTTTGAGATTATTCAGATTTTTATTCTCCTCTATGGCTACAACCTTTGCATCAAACCTTTATGGAAGAGACCGCAAAATCTTTTTCACAATTCTACTTTTAGGAATTGGTTCTCCCTAAGTAAAGGTATCATTCACAATTGCATTCAACTTCGAATTGAACTCATCAAAATTTTCATCATACTCTATCTTTATGGTTTTAAAGGCTGTATACAATTTCTGAAGTTTCCACTGTTTGATAGTGTCAGTCCCTTCATGCACAGTCTGAAGAATATCCCAAGCTTCTTTTGCAATAGTACATGTAGAAATTCTTTGAAACTCAGACATAGTAACTCCATTATAAATAGCAATTAAGGCCCTCGAGTTACAAATGGCTGCTAATTCTTCATCCTTAGTCCACTTATCTTCAGGTTTGAGACCAGTTACCCCATCAGCAGTAATAGTGGGCAAGGAATAGCCATTCACAACAGATTTCCAAACTTTCAGATCTATGGCTTTCAAGAAGGCAACCATCCTGGCTTTCCAATAAGCATAATTGTTACCATCCAACAGAGGAGGCTTATTGGTTGAAGTGCCTTCACGGTTGTTATCCATTCTAGCAAAAATAGGATCTACGCAATAGAATACTACAACCCGATTTGATATCAATTGAAATTTTTGCAAGCTACCAGAATGGATTACTAGTTCTAACTTAACCAATCAAAGCAGCGGAGATAATCAATCAGACAATATAGAACTAACTATCTACCAATCACACAATAAAAGAAGGTAGACACAATATTTAGCTTGGAAACCCTATCCAGGAAGAAAAACCACGAACCAGAAATCAAGAGCTCACGAATAGTTACAATATATACTCACAGCTCCTTTCCCTGAGTCTGTACCTCGACCTAAGGAATGTAGTTGTTCTTGCAAAGAATCTACTGACAGGATATCCACCATCCTTGTTCTCCTTACTTGATCTCCTCGCACCTTGCCAGTCAAGATGAACTATTTTCTACCAAAAAGGTAGAAGCAGCAACAACCTTCTAGAGCAACCATTTAGAATAGTCTCTCAAAGGCTCTAGAGTATAATCTCTCTCTTAGATATCTCTAACTCAGATTAATGAGAGTTGTGTCTTCTAGGGTCGAGAGGAACACCCTATTTATAACCTCAAATTCGTGCCTTAGACTTAGTACACAAGTAGGAATCAAATTGGAAAACAGTGTCTCAAAAGGAAACAATTTCTTGTAGGAATTAGAGACTTTCCTGAAATTCCCACACCTGTCCGATCAATCGGACAAAGCATCCGATCGATCGGACCACCCAAATAACTGGGCGCGATTACAGTCTGATCGATCGGGCCTAGGGGGGATTCGCCCAGTCTTTTTTTTCTTCTTATATGCGCTTCAATTCTTCGGGCAACACAACTACAGTCCATTCTAATAGAAAATACAACTCAATGGACCTAGAGTTTTATCCAACCCTTGAATTAGCCAACAAGAAAATATTAACAATTGCATTCTTTATTCTCAAATCGGAACTGATCCGCTTACATTCGTAGACTGTCAAATTACATACAATTTGCTGTAGAGAAAAACAGCTCTTGCTATCCAAAAGAATCCAAGTTTCTTTAATTGAAAAAGATGAGTGAAAACTACAACACAGTTCATATCAATGAATATTGAGAGAATCCATTCATTTTATTTTTTCAGTTATATTTCTTTAAATCGGGTTTTTAAAGTCAAGCAATAAAGGTTCTCAAAATGACAATGATTCTTCGCTGCAGCCAGCAGCCTTTGAAAGGGATTCGTGGCCATTTATATTTAAATTTAATGAGGTATTAAGTTAAGCTCCTTTCTTACATGTAATAAGTATCAGGAATTTTTTTCATTTTTTTAACAATATCTTTTCCCTTTTTCCTTGGTAGGTTGCTAGGACAGAAGGAAGGTTGTTTGTTAAACGTTACTCAAGACCAAATTCAGTATACTGTCTTCATGGACTTGATCCAAGAGTGAATTGGACGTCATACCAGGCTGAATGCTTGATCAAAGCTGCTCATATTAGACACCACTCTAAATATATTGGATTAATCATGTGTAGAAAATATAAAAATAGGACTTATAATAAATATATGATCAATCCAATGGTGCATGTTTTGGTGAAGTTTGGGCCATTGCTTAAACATTGGGAAGAATGTATGTTAGTCGCTTGGATTACACAAGTATTGATGACAACATAATATTGTTTTATTTTCAATTAAATAATAGTGTTTGGTCAATGTTGCTTGGAGTGAAAATTAAACATCATACAAAGAATGTTGATACTATGATAATGATGTTGATGAATTATGCCTGACTACTTTGTCTTTTTTTTTTTAATTTACCTTTCCTTTGCCTTTTTTTTTAAATTACATTTTTTCAAATTTCTTATTATTTTTTTGCTAAATCCTTAAGTAGGTTTGAACTTTATATGTTTGGTATTGGTTTTGGACCTTGTGGTCTATATTAAGATATGTTTTCTGATTATATGCCATTTTGTTGATTCCCATCCAATATGAAGATTTTGTAGGACCCAATAGAATGGATGCTAGTCTAATTAAACAAATCAATGCAGCGGATGTCACCAATCAAACAAAATACAACTAGCAAATAAATTTACCAAGCAATCACCACAAGAAGGCAGACACAAATTTAACGTGGAAACCCTTTCCAAGGAGAAAAACCACGATCTAGCACTACGTCAAAACACCCCAAAAACCACAGTCATAGACTGTCATTTTTTAAAAAAACGACAGCTATAGCTGTCGTTTTTTTTGTCTCAATTTGGAGTGTTCCTTTTGAAAAACGACAGTCCTCATATGTGGCTTTTATTTTGAAAAAACCACAGCCCAATACTGTGGAAAATTTAGTTTCTAATACGACATTCATAGTCTGTCGTTTTTTTAACAGAACCTGTGCGTTTTTGAGATAAAAAACGACAGTCAACGACTGTGGTTTTGTTTATTTCCTGAAAAAAAAAATATTTCAAATATTAAACCTATTTAGTATCAATAACAATCCATTTAAGCAATTCAAACAACCATATCCATCAACCATCTAAAACTCAAACATCCACATATTAGCCATCCAAACAATACCCAAATTAATAACAATATAATTTCATTCATCAAAAGCACATGCAGCCATATAATATCCAAGTATCAACCAAAACAATAGGCCAACAAGTAAGAATAGAAAACTAGTAAAGTATGGTCCTAATTATAGGCCAATCAAGCACATCTCCTAATATGACATCTCCTAACTTCCGTTCCCCGTCGAACAAGTCAACATTCCCGTCAACAATCTCATCTAACACAATCCTGTAGAAACCTGCTTCCGATAACTCCGTACCCTGTAGTCTTCCATAAGCAATTATGGTTTTCTTTGTCATGTGCTGCAACTTACACAAAGATGGGCCTCTTGTGTGTGTGATTGTTTGGTCCGAGTGTGCAGCTAGACTCTGAGAACTTTGGCTCCCCTACATACATCATTAGGAACACATTAATTTTTATTTTATCAATGTAGATATATTATTACGTTTAAGAAGGAATCTACTATATATTAATACCTGAGAGGAGCTTCCACGTTCGGTAGAAGGCCGCATTTGTGTATTTGCTTGAGATAGGGACGCAAACATCGCCTCCATCTCACGCCTTAGATCCCTAGACTCCACTTCCAGTAGTCGTTTTTCCAAATTTTCCACTTGAGCTTGTAGGATAACTTGTGATTCCTGTTCCTTTTGTAATGCTTTCTTGTAAGGATCTGAATACTTGATGGAGGTCTTTGAAACTCCGTCGCCCATGCCTTTTACACGTCCACGATTATCACGACCAAGAATCTATGTAAAAAAAAATCAATGTCAATCCATGTTCGTGATAGTATGTGTTCGTCACTATATTTGATGGTTAATAAAATCACGTATAAGAAATATAATTACACCACATACCAAGGCTACCACGTCATGATCTAAATCTTTCTTTGCAATTGAAGGGTTATCCTCATACAAGCTAACAACTCTTTCCTGCAAAAACAATTTTTTTTTTTTAGAAAAAAAGAGAGATACATTAACTCACATGTGGATTACTGATTTCAAATTATGTGCCAAATAAGATGCAGCAATATGTCATTACAATATGTAGCATAACAGCCTGCACTTGTAAATCAACAAATAGACTAGCAGGAATACTATCTTCAGGCCTAAATCTGAACTTTCAGAGCAAGTTCCAAAAATAGTTCTTTAGAAACAAACTCACCAAAACACTCGTATTCCTAAAGCATATAATCCCTTGAAAGTGTTTTTCTTAAATATTACAGTGACATGTTTAGGGCACTAAGGACATTATTAGGAGACAAGGTTCTTTAATAAAGGGGGAACCATGTGATCCACATTTCATTGGATGGCTGAAAGTACAGAAATGCTCTTCTTTATATATTTGACAGGGTCCAAGACTAATCATTTGTTTATTTAGGAAATGATGTTTAGTGCCTTGGATTTTATATACTCTAAAGGCATTGTAATTATGACTAATAACTCTCTTAAGGTAGCCTCGGCAGGCGTTTGTTTGGAGGGATTTTTTATGGAAATTACATGTAAGTTGCTTTCCCACCACCGTTTTTGGAATCCCTATTTGATTTGTATAGCCTTGTGGATTGTCACTTCCACTTCTCTAAATTCCAGCTTTCATGATGTTGGGGAGGTACTCTGAGCATTTTGTTATTCTAAACATGGATATGCAAATCTCTTGCAAACAAACAAAGCCTTATTAGAGCATGTTTGTTTTGATGCATAAAATAAAGTTGAGCAGTAAAGTAACTCTAGCCACCACACACCTTTATTTTTATCATGTTTGGTTGACAAAAAAAAGAGCAAAAAAGTATTCTCCGGCTGCCGCCAATTTATCACAAACTTTACTAGCTATCACCATTTCTTATCACATAAAACTAATGTAATGTGTGATAAAGTAAAGACGAAAGGAACCTACGGCGGATGATCCGCATTCTATTTTGTATTCCTCTCCATTTTGTAACCTGTAATCTTTTCTATGCAATAAAAATCGCCTTTGAGCAAAAAAATAAAAAATAAAAGAAAAAAGGAACCTACTTTATTGCTCTTACTATCACTATATCTATTTGTTGCTTTAGTAAATACTCACACACCCACACCTGCACTCACTCAAATCACACTTCAGTTTGTCCATACAAAATAAACACAAATATTACTTCACCACATACTTTATGTCACATTAGGTAGCAGGCGCGGTCTAAAAAAAGAGTCACCCTGAATTATATATGTTTTCGAAGATGTGGCTAGGATCTTTCCATCAGCAGTGGGCTCCCCATGTGTCCAGAAATTTTTGCATCTAGAATCTAATGGGCAATATTCTCTCCTCTTCATGATTTCTTTGAAGATAAAGGTGTCTTGCCAAAATATGATACAAACCAATATCACATCAATGGTATCAGCTAATATATTTACTGTCATGCATTATATGGTTGTGTCTGAACCTTAAAATACAAGCAAGCATGTGCCTTCTCAATCCAAAATCCCATCAAAAATGATGTTTGATGTCTTTGTATGATAAAAGTATTCAAGAAATGATCTTGGAGTGGGCTGTCCCATGGACCCACATTGAACCTCTTCAGCACATTCATAACCTAAACTAGTACTGTATTCTGATAAAATAATAGTCACTAATGATACCTTACTTTCATTAATTTAATCGATTGCTGTAATCTGTTCTGAATTTGTCATCATTTTTTTTTTCTGTTTCCATCCTACTGCCTTCAAATTAAAAATAAACTTGTGTAGACCAAAAGAAGCATATAATATTCGATTATTTTGATTGTATAATGTTGTTGGTGGAACTACTATCAACAATCTTTCGAAAACCATTATCAACAATCTAACTTAAATGAAATTGATTGAGACTTTGAAAGGGCCACGGATTGTGAGCCACGGATGAGGGGGTTGAAGGGTGTTTGGGGCTGCTTGTTGAGGGATTGCCGAGAGTGAGAGCAGGAGCTGTTTGTGATGGGTGTGGGGGTGGGAAGTTCTTGCCCTGTTTTGGGTGCCATGGGAGTTGTAAGAAGGTGAAGGAAGATGGGAAGAAGGTGGTGAGGTGTCCTGATTGTAATGAGAATGGGTTGGTTCTCTGTCCCATTTGCAGCTGATTTTTGTTTTTGGGTGTGTTTGGATGTAACCCAGAATTGCAAATGTGTGGGAGAATGTTATCTCCAATGGAAACAGAGAAGATGGCAGCATGGCATCTAATGCTGCAAATAATTGTAAACTGTGTTGCAAATAATTGTTAATTCCTATGTATTTGATTACAAATCCTCTGTTGAAATATGTCTGTACAAATGAACTAATATAAGTGGGATTTGAGAAGTAAATGGAATCTGTGAGTGCTAGTGTTTTTTCTTTTTAATCCTCTTGAGAATTTATATTAGTTTTAGTTTTTTTTGATCTAATATTTATCTTAGCTTCATCTTTGGTGAATTATGTGAGAGTTTCTAGTTCTAGTGTACAAATGAAAGGGTTCATCAAACGACAAATAAACCTGATTCTACATGTCAGATTTTCATGTAGACAGAAAAAATGGTGAAGTAGAGAAGACAAGAAGCTGTTTTTTTTTTTTTTTTTTTTTTTTTTTTTTTTTTTTTTTTTTTTTAACGGATATAATCATTTACACCTCAAAAGTCCTCAAAACAAGCAATCTCAAATATAATCATTTACACCTTAAAAGTCCTCAAAACAAGCCATCTCAGATATACTTATATGGGAATCTTGGAGTTGGAAAAACACACCAACAGATTTTCAGTTTTAAGAAGAAAAATCTATCATAGATGTTTCTAGTGTATTCAAGTTGTCCTGATAACACACACACATTGAAATTACATTTATAAACAGATCCCATCCATCTATCATTCAATTAAAAAATGTAGTAATAAAAAAGACTACAACCACAGTGAACCAAAAAAGTTAATAACTCATAATAAGGTTTTGCATTTCAGAAGAAAAAACTAATTCTCACCACATATTCGCATCTAGCAGAACCATTCTTTGGAGTATGAGTAGCAAGCCATGTTTGTGTCCGAGTGATCTCAAATCCAGGATTTTGTTGCCTCTGAAAAAGAAGGAAGCAAACATCCTCATTACAAAATTAGTTAAATGGGAAAAACTAAAAAATAAAAAGCACAGTGCTTACCAAGTTTTCTGCAACTCTAGCTTGGCCCATTCTACCGGAGGTATGTGGCTTTTCAATGCTTTTCTTGCTTCCTTCCCATGGTTCCTCTTAGCTATTGACGCTTCCATCGAACACACTGCGTAGCTTCGACTTCCAATTCCTCCAATGTGCATTTGCCTTTTTTAGCACATATGCTTTGTTCTCAATTGGGACTGCAAACATACTCTGTTTAATAGACAATTAATAGATTAGTCATATGTTAGAAAAAAAAAAAAAAAAAAAACAACTATATAAATGGGTACTCACACTGACAATCTCCCACACATGCTCCTTCACTAAAATTGGCACTTGTGACCAGTTATCAATACAAGGTGATATGTTGGACTTGGCAACCTTCCCTATGGCCAAAGATAGCTTAGCTGCATTAGGACCAATGGCTTGGCCACATAGACTAAATGTAACGCGGGGAAGATGACTCGCTACAAATGTCATTTTAAGTTAGTCATATTACATAAATTAGTGAATATTGAAAAAACTAATGTCGCAGTACATACTCTCATGGGATGAACATCCCTGTAAATTAGATGTTGGACTTGCCACTGTTGATCTGTCATGCGACATAGTGCCTGAAACCACAAGAACTGCATTAGAAAATTCATGACATTATAAATATATCGGCATGTGAAATGAAGCTGAATTTGTTTGATAAGCATTAAAAGATAACATGCAAATGTTGGTAATAGACATTTATATGCTAGCACGAATGTTAGTATTAAAAAGCTTGTCATACATGAAATTACGACTTAGATCTCCTCGTCATCAACTATAGCATCTTGCAATGTTGCGCTTAAGCTACTTCCATTAGTTCTAGCCTCGAAGACTAAGGGATCTTCAAAAGAGTCAACGTCCTGATTCAATTTCTTTGGAACATCCAAGACAACATGCCAATCATCTGCTGGCCTGCTGTGATCTTTACAGTAGAACACTTGAGTGCCTTGAGAAGCTAGAATAAAAGGCTCATCATCTTCCTTTAAATTTCTTTGCAACCTTCTCAAGTTGACATATATCAAGTTAGTTGCTGGATCAACATAGCAGCCATGTTTGTCTTCTATACGCACCCAATCACAATAGAATACCACTTGTTTAAAGTCATGGTAATCTAGTTCCAGAATTTGTTTGATCACTCCATAGTAAACGGCCTCTTCATGCACAAGGTTGGTGTCCCCGACGCTTGACCTGAAAGAGGTTAAAGCCTTCATTGAGACCCCACTATTCTGTGTCGTTTTATTCATTTCCGCATCCAAAGTATGAAATACATATCCATTTATTGCATATGCATTATATGAAATGGCTTCAAATGATGGTCCATCAGCAAGCCTTTTCATAACATTGTTAACTCCGTTTCTTAATTCTTGTCTAAGCCAAGGAATGTATTTAATTGCTTTTTCTGTTCGCATAGCGCCTCTTCGATTCTGAACAATGGGCCTTAGGCTTTGAATGTATTCATCATATTTCCTAATTAGAATTAACCAACACGAGTTAGATTGTCGATCTTAATATATGCAATATTTTCATAACGTATATTTTAAGATCTTGTAATTTTACTTACCTCTCCCACTCTGCATTCTCAGTATAATGTTTCAACACCCATTTACGAGCTTGCTGGTATTGTACAGAAGTAAGATTGTAGACCTTCCCATTTTTATCAATAGGGTAGGCACATTCACCATCTTCATCCATCCATTTCCCATGTCCTTGCTTATGGCTTCTTTCTATACTATCTGGCATATAATTCATGGCATACAACATGGATTCTTCCATTAAGTAACACTTTGTAATGCAACCCTCTGGATATGTTTGATTCACCACATAATGTTTATATGTCTTCATCTTCCTGATACAAGCTGGCTAAATTAGATACCAATGCTAATTTGTAATAAATTAGTTAATTAGGAAAGAACTCAAATTAACAAAGATGTTATAATTACCGCTCAAAAGGATACATCCATCGATATCTAACAGGTCCGCAAAACATCGCCTCCTCTGCCAAGTGCACAACTAGGTGTATCATTGAAACGAAAAATGACGGAGGGAAGTATTTCTCAAACACACAAAGTGCTACCACAATACGTTCTTGCATCTTTAAGAGTTCTTCACGGTTGATAACCTTTGAGCATAGGACATTAAAGAATATTGATAAGTCTCGAATTACAGAACGTAATGGCTTATGTGACTCAAAAGCATGCATAAGCAACACTGGTAATAACTGTTGCAAAAGGATGTGATAATCATGAGACTTAAGATTTTTTAGCTCCTTCTCCTCCAAGCTAACATTGTGTCTCCAACATGCACTATATCGGATAGGAACCTTTAAATGATATAATGTTTTACATATCAAATCTTTCTCCAATCGGGATAGAGTGAAAGGAGCATCTGGAAATATCCTCTTGCCATTTTTTTCAATTGGCCACAACTTTTTTTTAATCCCCAGCTCTTGCAAGTCTTCTCGGGCTTTAAGATTATCCTTAGACTTGCCCTTTGTGTTCATGATGGTTGCAAATAGGTTTTCTGCCACATTCTTTTCCACGTGCATTACATCCAAATTGTGGCGAATAAATAAATCCTGCAAAATTAAAAAAAAAAGATATGCTAATATTTTAGTTAACTAAATCAAATTATATTAATTGAAAGAATTTGTTAGAGCGCACCTTCCAATAAGGCAAGTCAAACAAAATAGATCTCTTTGACCATGGAGTGTTCTCATTCACCTCTGGACGTTTTCTCTTCCTCAAAGCACCTGGTTCTTTTCTGAATTTAGTATGTATAGTTTCCATTTTTCTTAACAATTCTGAACCATCCATACGCTTAGGATTCTTCTCGTGTTCTTCACTCCCATCAAATTGGGATTTCTGGCTCCTGAAAGGATGTCCCATATCTTGTAGCCACTTTCTATGCCCCATGTAACAAAATTTTTTCCCATTATTTAGCCACAATGATTTTGTTCCTTCACTACACACAGGACATGCATACTTTCCTGCAGTCTTACAACCCGACAAATGACCATATGCTGGAAAATCATGTATAGCCCATAACAAAATTGCTTTCATTGAGAATCTATTTTTATTGGACGAGTCATATGTTATGGCTCCTGTGGACCACAAATCATTCAACTCATCCACTAATGGTTGCAAGTAGACATCAATGTCATGTCCTGAGCCATACGGCCCAGGAATCAATAATGTTAACATAGTGAATTCCTTTCGCATGCATAAAGATGGGGGAAGATTGTATGGAACAACCATAACAGGCCAACAACTATAGGAGTTATTCTTATTCCCAAATGGATTAAATCCATCCGTCGCAAGTCCAAGACGAACATTACGTGCCTCGCTTGCAAAGTCGGGCCATTTACGGTCAACTTGTTTCCAAGATGATGAATCCACTGGATGGCGCATGATCGATTCATCTGCTACTAAGCTGGCATTCGCATGCCATCTCATGCTCTCCGCAATCTAGGGTACACTATACAGTCTTTGTAATCTTGGTGTCAATGGAAAGTATCTTAGTTTTTTCCAAGGCAGAGGTTTTTTTCTTTGTTTATTTGAAGTCTCTAGTTGCCATCTGCTTTCACCACATGTAGGACAACTGTCCTTATCTTCATGCTCTCTCCAATAAAGTATGCAATCATTACGGCATGCATGGATAATCTTATAATCCATACGCAAAGACTTGATCATTTTCTTTGCATTGTAGGTGGTATCCGGCAAAGTGTTTTCCAGTGGCAAAACATTTTTTATCAGTTTCAACAACGCATTGAAACTCTGATTAGACCATTGAAATGTAGCCTTCAAGCTTAACAAATCCATTGTCACAGACAACTTTGTATGTTGAATTTGACACGAAGGATACAATGGTTTTATCGCATCCTCCATCAACTTCTTGTACCGAATATCATCCGTTGAATAATCTTGAGATTCAACAAATTCTTCATTAGGAGCTTCATGAGAGCATGGAGATGTATTACCTCCCATATGAGCTTGAGATTCAATCTCGTCATGAAAATGTTCAAATACATCATTGACCATATCAACCATTCTTGGAAACATATCACTCAATCTTTCCATGCTACCGCCCTCTACGTTCATGCAACTTTTTGGATGGATTTCTCCATGATGAATCCATGTTGTGTAACTTGTATCTATACCATGACAAATTAAATGTTCATAAATATCTCCTAATGTTTTCTTCCCTCCTTTCAAATTACGACATTTGACACAGGGGCAACAATACCAATCATCACCCCCTAATTTCTCTTTATTAGCTTCTATGAAAGCAAAAAATGACTTAACCCCTTCTAAGTATTCAATCGAATGCCTTGGTGCCATCATCCACGCCTTGCTTTGAGACATTTTCTGAAATATAAAATTTATAGAATATGACCCACATAATATGTTTCATCAATATTCAAAATGAAAAATGAAGAACTACAATCCAAGTCAATAAATAAAAGAGGTCAAACAACAGTTGCCAACATTCCCAAAAATGCGTATTTCATCAACAACTCTTCCAAAACAAACAACCCAATTAAAACAGTTCGAAAATCACTTGCCCAGCATTTCTACTAATAACCAACAATCTAAAAGGCATCAAATTCAGCAAAACACTAGAATACTAGTAAACTTGAATTCAGTGTTAGAAAATCGGAAGCTAAAATAGAGATAAGAAATCAAGCCTTTTATAATTGAAATGGAAAAAAACAGAACCTAGTTTCAGACCATGTTAAAATGTATACCATCTTCAGCTTACACAAACCCACTTTCCCCTCCTTTTAAATTGTCACAAGAAAATTTGGTCAATCCGATATGAGTAGTTTCGATAAAACCACACAG
The DNA here is from genome assembly GCA_003546025.1 of Camphora micrantha. Taxonomy (NCBI): domain Eukaryota; kingdom Viridiplantae; phylum Streptophyta; class Magnoliopsida; order Laurales; family Lauraceae; genus Camphora; species Camphora micrantha. The sequence continues at coordinate 14,296 of QPKB01000537.1, forward strand.
ATACGCGTGGTCAGCACTATACTAATGGTAACACTGGCTGATTTCTCTTGTATTTTTGGGAACTAGAATTTCTTCATTTTGTTACTTCTCTGAGATTCAGTTTGGTGGGTAACTTACTGGTAATGGTAGATATACTAGAGTGATATGCCTTAGGGGCTTGATAGAAAGACCTCGACCTCGACCTTGAAACAAATTTGCACTTTTATAATCGAACAAATCCAAGTCACACCAAAGTCTTTTATGTTTTAAATATATATAATGCCCATGTTTGTCAATTGTAGGATGTGTTTTCTAATACTTACAATTGAGGGCTTTTTGGGTTGTCTATTCTTCATATTTAACTATTCTTCAAACGAGAGAGAGTTGGAGTTAGGAAATGGTAATCAAAATAATTCAAACCTCGTGCTTTGAAATCTGTGCTATATACACCCATTTTATGCAAAACAAGTCGGTTACTTGATGGGATGAAAAATGGATGTGATGTTTCAATGGTAGACAATGACACTACACCAAATTGAAGCAAATAGTAGTTTTGCATAATTCCCTGTTTAAAAGCTCAGAGGAATTCATTTCGACTGGGCTGAGTTGACTAGACTCAATCAAAATTATTTTAAAAATCATATTAGAACAGAATGTGTTTTTCTTTGGGATACTTTGGCAGTAACTTTAAAATGGATCTCCCATCTTTCAATGGAATTCATTGGCCACACCCATCTTTTAAAGGGTGCCAGAGAGATCGAGAGTGAAAATAATTAAGATGGCCATGATTTGTTCAAAAATCCAAACTAGACAAAAAGGAGAAAAGGAAGAGCAATAACATGATCTTACCTCATTTTCTCTCTTAGGGACCCTTGCATATTTAACAACTCTAAACTTCCACTCTCATTTTCTGCATTGTTCATATCCCATGACTCTTTCTCTTGAAAGGGAATTAAAGATAAACAGAAACAAAACTGTATACTTTGTGCAAATCAACAAAGAAATCTCTCAGTAAAGACCTGGACTACAGTAGTGAAGAGATAGTAATAGTGCGTGGAGCGATCCACAAACCAAACTAGATAGAGAAAAGTTTTGTTTGTAATAATGTTGACAACAACAATGAAATCATGTTTTCATACTAACTTTGAGAAAGGAAAAACGTTCAACTTTGTAAAACACAATTGAATCGAGGGAGGGGAACCACAACAGAGTCCTACTATTCAATAAAAGAGAAGGCATAGAGCAGAGGAAAGGCAAGCATTGAGGAAGAGAAAAGTACATTTTGCTTCCTTTAGGTAGAATAAACGTTGTTTCCTTTGAAGGTTAGGTGGGCCTTTTGTTGAAGAAGAGGTGTAAACAATGAAATGTTTCGTGAGAGTGAGAAGATCTATTTCTTTTTCATTTTTCTTAAAGCCGACTGTTGATGAGAATTGTGTAGCTGATGTGATTTCATCAGTATTGAGAATGGGGTGTTTTTTTTTTTTTTTTTTTTCCTTTCTAATTGCTGTTTTAACTAATTATTAATGCTGCTTGGAAGCCTTCAAGGATCAAGTGATGGATAGTTGCCTGGCTACTATTCTCAAAGGGTAGAGGAATTTGGAGAAAGTAAGATTGGTTTGCCTCCCAATGGGGATGAAATGTATTAACTTCACCTCATTGGGCAACCTTCTCATGATACTCAAAAGTACCAAAAGTGTCTACCTTATTCTTCTCATTAGAGACAGTCAGTCATAGATGATGGATTTATCATTTGTAGGTGACTTCTGCTGCTCTGTGAACATGCTTATAATTTTAGTGCCATGATAGCAAAATTGGGTCTTTGTCAACTGACAAAAAAGAAAAGAAAGGACACTTCTGTTTGAGATGTTGTTCATCATTGGAAGGGGGAAAACATAGTGATGTTACTATCAAACAGAAATATCACTGCCTATATGCTGCATATGTATATACATATATATAAAGTAATCATGAATCACCACCAAAAAATGTGAACAACCGTTTGTCATAGGAACTGTGAATCCACCAAAAAAATGTGCTCATTACATTTCAGGTTCACTAAATTGTCCCTGCAATGGTAGCCCAGTCAGATGTATCTTAATATAGATCCGACAAAAGAATCTCAATATAGATCCAACAAAAGACTTCTGTCATCCCTCAAAAGTTCCCCGAATCATGTCTACTTGAAGAAGTATATTAAAAAAATAATAATAATAAAAAAGAAATAATCAACACCACTTGCATACATTCTTCTGATTGAATCACTAAGCAGCCAACACACAATTTGAGTTTTTTTTTTCTCCGTTTTCTTTGGGGTTTCAGAGAGACCTCAAAATCAGTCTGAAGAGGCCTCTAAAAACTCGCTAAATAGTACTAAAACAATCTTTAATCCATCTGAATCCAGTGATGTGGGTATATCATAGATATGTGCTCTCTGTGGCTGATGTCAGTCCTAGTTTGTAGTGGCAAAAGAACAATATGCTTGTATCTTTACTCTGATGCCAAGTTGAAGTAAACTCATATGATTTTGTTGGAAGAACCCATATGGGGTAATAGGGACCTAATCACTTAAATACACAAGAGCATCTAAAATCAATGAAAAAAAAATGTAAATCTTGTGAATCAGGTTTAGTTGGAATGGTTTTTTAATTAAAATTTTATGATTTTTCATAGGTTTGGATCAGATATATAAAACCTATCAATCTTGTGATGCACTTTCATCAGCCTACCCAGAAGCAGAACCAAACAACCCAACAACCAGAAACAGAGAACATCTCCAAGTGAAGGCTCAGCAGGACACCACCAAGCATAGAAGTGTAGCGCACAGCCTGGGCACAACAAAACACAGCGTGACACTAATCCGAACTGCACCTAACCCACCAAAAAATAGTAGAGAGAACTCCAACCAACGGAACACAAAGCACAGAGAAAGGAGGAAAAAATCAAGAAAGATCGAACATTAAAAAAACGCAACAAAAAAAATTTAACCAGCATTAAAAAAAAGCTTTCCAGAAAAATCAAAACTTCCCATTAAAAGACAAGAGCACAACGACCAGCAAAATAGGGGCAATCGAACCACAACGCCCTACAAACACCAAGACCTACAACTCCAAGCCTCATTGCAAAACAAGAAAGATCAAACAATAACAAATCAAAACCAAATCAAAGACTGCATTTGAAGGAATCGAACGCACCTGATTGATTAAGATCGACTCAGATGAAAGAAACCCCAAAAAATAGCCGCCGGGGAGATGAGGACCTGAGTACACCACCGCCGGCCGAGCAGAGAGAGGGTCGGAGTCGGAGACGAGCACAAAGAGGAGACGAGCACAGGGGCTGGAGAGAGAACGAGGTTTCCAAAAGAAAAACCCTAAAGATCGACAGCATCTTTGGTTTATGTAAAGAGAGCAAAGGGCGGGAGGGAAAGAGGGGAGAGGGCGGGCGCGGGAATGGAATAGGGCGGGTATAATTTTTGGCTCGTTTTTAGATGAAAACAACCACAAGGAGCAGTTGTGGTTTATGGAATATCATGTGTCTGAAAATACCACAGTCCAGATCAATGGCTTTCCCTGCCATCTCTATGTCGCTATTCACCCGTTTTGACGTAGTGTAGAAATCAAGGTTTCACGAACAGTTACAAGATATACTCACAGGATTCTTTACCTCAGTCTGTACCTTGACCTAAGGACCGTAGTTGTTCTTGCATAAAATCCATTAACACGACTTCCATCGTGCACCGTTCTTCTTACTTGATCTCCTCACACCTTGTCAACCAAGATGATCAATCTTCTACAAGAGAGTAGAAGCAACAAACCATCTAAAGCAATCTTTTAGAATAATCTCTCAATGGCTCTAGAGAAAAATCTCTCTCTAAGATATCTCTGACTCAGATTAATGAGAGTGGTGGTGTACTTTAGGGTTAAGAGAAACACCCCATTTATAGCCCTAAGTATGTGCCTTAGTCTTCTAATTAAACACCAATCAGAAAAGCAAGCCTTTTTCCAACTCTTTAAAAGAGTTCTGACCATATCGGACTGGCATCTGCGCGTCATGCTCGCTATAACGAGGTGAGTCTCTGTCTGACAAGTTTTCTGTCAGATGGTTTTTGGCCTAACAATCTCCCCCTTTCGGTAATTCTTGGACAAAATTCCCTAGAACAATACAATTTGATCTGCCCAAAAGTAAAACCCAAAATACATTGAATTTTAAAATAAAAAAATTCAGCACTGTAGATGTATTGCCTTTGCTTGAACTTCCAAATCTTGAATTGCCTTTGCTTGTAAAGCTCCCCCTACCTTCATTCTTCTCCCCCTGCATTTGTCCATAATTGACAAACAATTATCATCATGCAGCTTCTATCAATCTGGATGCAGTAGCTTCCCCTCAATATTGACTCTCCCTCAATATGATCTTCGTTTTAGCACTAGGGTGAGGGACTTGATCTTGTAGATCAGGGGTGATGAAGGTTAGGCACACACACTTGCAAATTTAAGTATTTTGCATAATGTGTACCAATACAAAAGAGAGGTCTTCTTTCTTGACCCAAATAGCTTTGGTATTCTTCTTTTTCAGCTCAACCTTCTACGTTTTTCATTGCGTTTGATTTGGTAAACTTCGCAGCTTCTTGCAATGAGGTCGAATGTGTCCTTTAATTCCAAAAGATGACAAGTGGGAATTCGTTCAGGATGTGACACATTCTGCTTATTTGAAGATTTTTTTACAACATGAATAGCAGGATTAGTAACAACCAATGCCATCTTTTACCTTTGGCATTCGAAGTGGATGCTCCGTTAGCGTAGCCAATCCCATGCTTGTCAGTGTTAGCCTTTTGATTGCACAGGATGTCCTCAAGTTTTTTAGACCCTATATTCATCATATTTAGTGAAGACTTGGTAGTATCCAACTCAGAAAGAACTATCTTGAATCTTCCTTGCAAGTCAATATTTTCAGCTTTCAATGTCTTCATATTGTGATAAAGAAAACCACACTTTTGTGATTCTACAGTCAATTTGTTAACCAACTTATTATTTTCATCCTCAAGTTTTTGTACTTTAGCAAGTGAATCTACAAGTTCAGCTTTCAAGGAGGTATTCTGCGCTTCAGAGACTTTCCAATTAATAGCAATTTTTTCATTCACCTTAACCATTTTCATGGTCTTCTTGAAAAGTGTTTCATATTAAGCTTTCCAATCTGGTACATCCACTGATTCAGTATCTTGGTCAGTCTTAGCTTTGGAAGAAACATGGGAAGCAACAAAACCAGAAGTTACCATAAAAGCAATAAACTTCCCACTGGCAGTGTCGGGCTTGTCAGACTCAGGATTTTCATCATTCTCATCCGAAGTTTCATCTTCTCAAGTAGTATTCAAAGCCTTCTTTGTAGGCCTTTTGTTTCCGCAGTCATTAGCAATGTGTCCATAGCCTTGACACTCATAGCATTGAATCCCTTTAAAAGATTTCTTCTTTCCAAAACTTTTAGGGATCTCCACATTGGTTTTCTGCTCCTTCATAAAAAGCATGAATTGCTTAATGAACTGTACAGCAACTTGGGGATCAATTTCCACGGAATCTAAATCTGAATCACTTGCAGCTTTCTTGTAAGATTCATTGGATGCTTTCTTGTATGATTCATTGGATGCTTTCAAAGCAATACCTAGAGATTTTGTCTTCCCATTAGACCTAAGGTTTGCTTCAAAGATTTGTAGGTTGCCAACTAATCAACTTTAAGTGTATTCATATTTTTATTTTCCTCTATGGCCACAACCTTTCCATCAAACTTATTGGACACCAAGTGTAGGGTGCGATTGTAGTAATAAACTAGTGAGACCAGGTCGATCCACAGGGAGCAACGTAAACTAAGATTCCTTCTCAACTTGTACCTTCCCTAAATTAAAACTCTAAATCTAGCCTAACAAATTAGAAAATTGCAACCATCATTCCTACTTTTCAAAAATTAAATTAATTACAATCCAATGAAAAGAAAACTTCCTAAATCTAAAAATCATAAACTAAAAACTAAAATTGCTACAAAAGGAAACACAAGTTAGAACATCAAAAATAAAAAGTACCAAAAATAAAACTAAGAAACTAAACTAGAAACAAAAGAAACCTAAGTTAGAAAGCTAGTAATGCAATGCATGTCATGAGATGCTTAAAATTCCAAGTCTGAAAAAACTAGTATGCAGGGCTGTTTTTATGCATGGTTTATCCTAATCTAATGAAACCTAAAACTAAGTTTTATGGCTGGGTTTTGAACTACAATGATGTATGAATCAACTAAAAAAAATGGAAGTGAAAAAGGAATTAAAATGAATGAAATATGAATGCATAAACATGACCTAAAAAACTAAGACTGTATTGAAATTGTGTTCACAGGTAGCCTAACATGCCATGTTCAAGTCACTGGTTCACCAACCTCCTTGAAATCTTTTTGATCCGGATTTTGTGGACGTGATAGATCCATCATGCGAACTTCAATTTTCCCCGCAAATTTCACATAAAAATAATTGTTTTATTGGTTCTACCACTTTCGAAGCTTTTGCCAAAAACTAATTCTGCAGTTTTGCTAAGAATTGGGTGAAGGAAAGTGGCTATTTATATGATAATCCGAGATTTTAGCACTATGTTTGGCAGAATTTTCACCATTCAAATATATATACTTATTTTCTGAACAAGATTCTCAGCCACTAAACATGCTAAAAGATTCCACCATTGCATATGCATGCAATGACTAACAAGTTCCAACCAATAAACTATGCAGAAATAGACATAAATTAAATTGCATTGATCATAAAATAAAGACAATAAACAAAAGTCAAGAATTTAAATGTGTGGTGAAAACAAGAAAAGTAAATGTGTGGTTATTAACAGAAATTAAAATATGTGAACGGAACATAAATTTTAAATTGTGTGGAAGTGTAATTCTCCTCTTTTAAATTTCTTTCTTAGCGGGTCATAATTTGAATCATGCTCTTAGGTGGCCTTTGGGTCGTCAATCCAATAACCACAAGAAAGAAACTAACAAGCACCAGCACCTAAAGGACAAGAATGAAAAATTGAAAAGTAAGAAACAATTTTACTAATATGCAAAGTCTTACATAAGATAAAAAAAAAAAAATACCAATGACAATTACAATACTAGATGAGAAGCTTTCATAGATGAAAAAACCAAAGGGTGTAGTGTGATTTCCAGCCAAATCTCCTTGAGGACTCAAGGAGAGAAAGGAGAGGAAGAAGATGGTAGTGTAGTATTCTAGAGAGAGCTGTATATCTTCCAATGAGAGGGAGAGGACGCTTATGCTTTCCACTTTATAGATTTTTGCTCTCCTTCTTTCCTTCTTGCTCCCACAGTTTGTAGCATGCAATCTTCTTTGCTGGCAAGCCCCTCCTTGGCCAAACAAGTCTTCAAAGAAATAGCAATGGTTGAGTGAGAGAGTTTTTTTGTGCTTCCATAGTGCAAAAAATTGCAATCCCGAGGTATAAATTATAGCACGACTTAGAGGCCATATCTTCTCGTCTTTCGCTCGATTGGCATAATCTTGGTTTCTAACAGATATATGCTCGAAATGAGCTTGCCAACGGTGGTATGGATTACTACCAATCCGACGATTGGAATTAAGACCCGTATGGCATTTTTAATCTGCTTCCTGTAAAAAATCCAAAATCGAGTTGTCATATGGAATGTAGTGTGCAATGGGTGTGTGGACCCATGTGACGTCCCAAAGGGATCTTGGATCTTTCTTTTTCTTTGTTTATTTGACTCCCCTTCCATCTTTGTTTGCTTCCAAACTTTCTTTGATGACTGTCAACTCTTCTAGTATACTTTCCTTCCTTGAGTTTCTTTCTTGACTTTGAGCTTTAAACTAGTAAGAAATAGAATCTACCAAATCTAAAGTTTTCTTTCTGATCTTGAAACAAAAAATCTTTGCTTTCCATTGCTTGACTGTTCATTACTCTCCAAAAATACCAGATATGTGGGTCCACCATGAAAGATGTCCTAACCTTGATCTCTCTCAAATTTCACCAATGTTGGGTCCTATCTTGATTTCTCTTACACAAATTAAACAAATGGATTCAAGAATAATCTATGTAAGAAATTTTAAATGGACGATGAATGGGACTCTACTTGATGCCCCAAAATAATAGACTTTTCAAAAATAAGATCTCCAAAATTGCAGGTTCATGAATTTTTGTTAAAAGTGTGGCTTTTTAGCAAATTACACATGAATGCACTACAATGGACCCTAAATGCATAAAACATGATTTGACACTAAATAAAGCTCATTAATATCAATAAGCCACTAAAATGGTCCAAAATGTGTATGAAAATGTGCGCATTTTTAGGACTTATGAAAAACCTTTCTGGAGAGACCTCAAAATCTTTTTAATAAATTCTTTTTTCAGGAATTGGTTCCCCCAAGGGTAAAGGTATCATTGAAAATTGCATTCAACTTACCATTAAATTCATCGAAAAAACTCATCTTCTTCCATTTTTATGGTTTCAAAGGCTGTATACAATTTCTGAAGTTTTGACAATGTGACAATGTCGCCCTTCATGCAAAGTCTGTAGGATATCCGAAGCTTCTTTTGCAGTAGTGCATGTAGAAATTCTTCGAAACTCAGACTCCATTATAAATAGCATTCAAAGCTTTTAGAGTTATAAGTGGTAGCCAACTCTTCTTCCTTATTCCATTAATCTTCAGTTTGGACCAGTTACCCCATCAGCAGTAATAGTGCCAAGAATAGCCATTTCACACAAATTCCAACTTTCAGATCTGTGGCTTTCAAGGCAAGGCAACCATCAGGCTTTCCAATAAGCATAATGTTACCATCCAAAAGAGGAAGCTTATTGGTTGAAGTGCCTTCGCGTAGATATCATTCTAGCAAAATTTTGATCAAGACATAAAATAGTGTAAACCCGCTCTGCATACAATTGAATATTTTAACAGGACCCACTAGAATGGTATGCTAGTCTAAATTAAACAAATCAATGCAGCGGATATCACCAATTCAACAAATAGAACTAGCAAATAAATCTACCCAAGTGATCACCACAAGAAGGCAGACACAAATTTAACGGAAAACCTCTTCCAAGGAGAGAAAACCACGATCCAGAATAAGATTTTACGAACAGTTACAAATATATACTCACAGGCTCCTTTACCTCAGTCTGTACCTTGACCTAAGGACCGTAGTTGTTTTTTGCACAAAAATCACTAACACGACTTCACTGTGCACCATTCTCCTTACTTGATCTCCTCACACCTTGTTCACTCAAGATGATCAATCTTTTCTACAAGAGAAGTAGAATCAAACAAACTTCTAGAGCAGCCCTTTAGAACAACCTGTCACGCTCCGAGCTGAGACCAAACCAAACCAAGTCCCTAATCCGGGGCCGTGGCGCGACGGGTTAAAAAATTTTGTCTGCATCGTGCTAGTTTCCCACTGGTTTCCAAAATGAGGATCTAAAATTGATCCCTTGCAATTTAGTAAGTCATAAAACGATATACAATGTGCGGAAAGCGAATGAAGCGAACACTTAGTCCGATCAATTAATTAAAATGGATAATCAACCTGTGCATCATAATGAGAAATATATCATAGCAAGCCCTAGTTAGTTTAAGATACAATACCAAAAGTAATTTAAGTTTACAATCCCAACATAAAGGGTTTGGTACCACTGATGATCTCCAACATTAAAGGGTGTAAAGTGTACATCAAGACATTATAAAAATTTCCCTTTTATTTAGCTTCATTTTACAAAAATCCCTGGGAAGTTGGTCACCTGGAGGTTAGCTGCCTGAGACCAGGTCGGCTAGCCGACTGCTCGCCGCCCATTCATAACTCAAATTTCACCTTACTGATATGGTGACCGACCCTGTGCGGTCACCAGTGGGTCACCGGGTCGGCTAGCCGATTGATGACCGCCCAGTCAACGGGTAGTTCAGTTCAAAAACTGTTTCAGCCTCCTTTTTCCTCCAAAATACTTCTCCATTCCACACATCAATCCCCTGCAATAAAATGAGCTAAAAAGCTCCTCCATATCATCATTCACCCATTTACACCACAATTCTTTCTAATCAATTAAAACAAATTCAACATTCAAAAACAATTATAAGCATACTGCAACATTAACTGATTTCTGTTTATACAAACCATAGTGGAATTAAAATCTCAGCCACTGAAATACAGGCTGAAAAGGTCACATTGGGCATGAGCAAGCCTTAAAAATCCATCTGAAACTCACCATTTCCAAATCTATCAAACCATAGCTGAACAAAACATTTCAATTTCAGAAATTAAAAAGATGTAAATTTCTATCGCATGCATTTCAGAGATATTAGATTATTTACTTGCCTCAAGTCCAAAAAAAGGGGTTCCTAAATCACTCTAAGAACTCCCTCAATCTCAGCTGCTCCAATCTACACCAAAACCCTCACGAAAAACACACTAAAAACATCATATTTTGAAAGAAGAGGAAGCTCTCCAAGAGAGTCCTTACATGCATGAAGAAAGGTAACAATAGGGTCTAAAGAACCCATAGCTAAGAGGGGGAAACCAGGCCTCACCTGTAGGTGCACATTCTAGCAAGAAATGCTTGGTGAGGAAGATGGGTTCGGCAGCAGTCCTTCAAAATAAGTTCTTTGGAAAGCCAAGGAGATGAGGAAGAATGTAGTGAAATCAGATTTTTATTTTGGACAAGATTTCATGGACATGCAAGACAAGAAGAAGTGGCTGGAAGAAGAAGAAGAAACTCTCCTCAACTGAGTTGTTGCAAGAATAATAGATTGAGGAAGAAAACCCAACATGGGTTTTGAGTTAAGTTCAAAAGAGATGTGGGCCCCATTGGCCCATAAATCTTCACATGGCTGAAAGTATCATTTGTGGGTCCCGAATGACATCGACGAAGAAGACAAAGTTCATCGTCGAAATATCTAGTATCTAAAAAGAATATTTTCCTCATGATTTTCAAGTTTTGAAATTTATGCATATAGATTTGGTGTGAAAAGTCATTTTTGCCCTTTTTCTCGAAAAACGTGATTTCTGAATTTCAAATTCAAACATATGAAACATGAAAGTTAAGATCAATAAAACGAATTAAAAGGAGTAAGGAATTGGATTTTTTTTGAAATCAAGAATAAATTCTCCCAAACCAACACACATCACACGGGCACCCGGCCTGTGTCAATCAAAGTCCAAAACCTCTCAAGATTCCCCAATGCTATTCAAAAGTCTAATCTAGCTTAAAAAAATCAAGTAATAACCTCTAATCCACATGTTAGATCTAATCGACGCCAATTAAATAATTAATATACTAAACCTGGAGTCCGGCGTGTCTGAACAAATCCCTCAATGACTCTAGAGGAAAACAAAATGTCTACGGTGGACAAAATTTTTGGACAGATTTGGCACAAACCCTTGGGTATGCCTTGATATCACCTATGATATTTCAGACATACATAAGGGTTTGTCCAAAAAGTTTGTCCAAGGTAGCACTACTCACGAGAAAAATGTTCTCTAAGATATCTCTGACTCAGATAATGAGGGGTGGTGTACTTTAGGGTTGAGAGAAACACGCCCAATTTATCTGCCCTAAGTTCGTGCCCTTTACTCATTCTAATTAAAACTCAATCAGAATGGCAAGCCTTTTCCAACTCTTTAAAAAGAGTTCTGATCGGATCGGACTGGCATCTGCGCGTCACGCCTCGCTATAGCGAGGTGTGTATCTGCTCTGACAAATTTTCTATTAGACGGTTTTTGCCGACCTAGAGTAATATAGTGTTAGATACTAACATTAGATGTGTAATTGTTCTTATATGTCAAGTCTGTCTAATGAATTGATCTTCAGGAAGAAGTACATGAGAAATATGGGAAATTGTACACAGAGAAGGTGTGTCTTAGCCAAGGTGTTAGTTAGGGCTCTACTTGTCTACAATTGATTGCAATATTCGGGTCTTGAATTAATAAATTTAATAATTCAATTAGTCTGTAAGTAGTGGAAATCAGATTGTGTTAACTCAGACTATGCAACTGAATTTCTCATTCTCAAGCTGTAAACTTAATACACCTAGTATTGTACTTGAACCCTATTGATGATTTCTTACCTAGGCATATGAATTATAGGTAACGCCATGAATCTTTAGCAGCATGTTTAGTAATCAGCGAGGAATCCATAGATCTGTGATTCTTCACTACCATGTGGAACATGAAATCCTCACTGTGGTTTGATTATAGTGATGATTTTCATTGATGTTGGCGTATTGTTCGATGCATTTATAGCTTAAAAAATAGGGTGGGGTGTGGAAAATCAACTTAAGTGAGGATTTTCAAATCTCATGAAGGGGGCATATCTGAAATCCTAACAAATGAAGATTTTCATTCATCCACATTATCAGGAATTTACAATTGCCATACGTGGATTTATAACAACTTTAGGGAAACCGAAAATCTTTTCCCTAAAGATTTGGTTGCCAAACATGACCTTAAAGTTTTTTTACATTGTGCAAGATGTAGATGGTTTTGGATATACTGTCTCTACATTTCTTGGGACATTTATCTTCTATTATTTGAAGGAGATTTTTTTTCTCCTTGATTTGTAGGAGAACATTGAAGAGTAAAGGTGGATGCAAAGCGCGGAGGAAACACATATATATAATTTTATTTGGGGCCAAAATACTAAACCATCAAATTATTTAGGGGGTTTTTGGGTACAAGCGGAATAAAATATACGTAGATTTAAATATTGACAGATTCTTTTTGCGTATATTACAATATTGATATATTATAATACTTTGCTACTTTTGTTGTTTGGTAGTTTTTGCAGATTTTAACATATTATTACTTTTAGTGTTTGGAAATTGCAAGATCTTTCAAGATATTCTAAATTTATGTGTTTGGCTATTCATAAATATTTAAAAAATGGTAAAAACAAAATGAAGCAATAATTTGAGATGAATGTTTATAAATATTATTTGTTTTTCTCAATATAAAATCACCAACACTTAAAGTTACAATTATTCTCGAAGATTGTTAATATGATGGCAACGGTCTTCCCACATTGAATCTGCAATTTGTCTTCGTATTTCATTTTCCATCAGTCGCCGTTGTTCGGAACTCTGCTAACAGGAGAGAAAAACCTTGCAGAGAAAGGGCTTCAATGAAGAAGAAAGGAT
>QPKB01000538.1:0-27416 GCA_003546025.1 Camphora micrantha
TCCAACTGAACATTGATTTTGCTGGGCCTAACCTCTGTGGTATGGTGCCTTGGGAACATAGGTCCTAGGAGTGGGCTCACTAGGTGATGGTCCAGCATTGACTAGGTTCTCTGGTTCCGATATGGGTTCAGCATTTTCACATTTGGTTCCTTAATTTCTAGCTTTTCTCATTTTGATTCTTCAGTTGGTTCCTGGGTAGTTTGACCTTGTTATACTGTGTACCAGACTAAGGTGATTATGGATTTGATTGTTCGCCTTTTCCTTAGTCTGAACAACTTGGCCTTGGATTAGTCGGGTTGACTGGCATGTTCCATTGTCTCTGGCATGATGGAGTTGGCTAATTTGGCATCTGATATTCTATTTTGTAAGGTTTTGGAGTAGTGGCTGCTGAATTGGCAATACTCTGAAACATTGGGCCGTGGTTTGAGAATGATTTTCATGCCTCTGCTAAGTCTACTCTGGGTCAGGATGGGGTTGAAGTTAGGTTTTGAAACGGGTGGGGCACTAACTTAACGATGATTAGGAGCTGAAATTGAGTGGACTGAGATGGGCCACCTGAGTTGGGCCTTTGGTTCAAGAGAGTGTCCCTGCAACCTGGATTGTAAGTGTTAGAGACGGGTCATAACCTTGATGATTATCAAAAACGAATGTTTTATATAATATTCACCTCCTCAACAGATCCGGTCTGACCCAAATTGATGGGTCATCATCCATTCATGGCTGATTATTTTATGACTCCAAGTGTTTGTGTGGGCTTATTGGTTCAGTTAAGGCCTCATTACTTCTCACAGTGTGGGCTAATTTGGCCTCAGCTCAATTTTGGGTTCAATCTTGAACATCGCCTTTTTCAGAATGGAGGGATTATGATAGGCTCAAAACCACGCTTGATAGGGGCCCACTGCAATGTGTTTCAGCAGTTCCTATCCAAAAATGATCGCAAGTTTTCCTACTTCAAGAGTTCTGCGAAAATTCCCACCAAGAAGATTCACCATTTGTTGTATGGTTTAAATCATGCTTATACAAATTTGATAATCGATTTTCTCAAAACCATGGTGGGGACACTGGATAAAGGTCTTGAACCGTTTCAAATAACTGTAAGTTTTCCCCTTCATTGATGGGAATCATTGATTGGCCTGCCTAATCGAAGCAGTTTTTGCTAGAGTAGAATTTTTTGTAAATTCTTGACTAGCTTGCCCATGTATGATGGACCGGCTGTAAGCATAAAGCCAGCTTTAGCCTTTCTTTTAAGGAAAAAGGAAATAATCTAAGTTTAAGGCCTCCTCAGTATTATTGATTTTTGTCACAATTTCCTCAAATTCCCTAACATGTTGATATGGGTTTTGGTTAGCGCAGATATGGGCATTGGATTATGCAGATTTCAGCTTCAATGTGCATTTGGTCTGAAGGCAGGGTGATGCGGACGGTTTGAGTTGTCCTAGTGGGGTACATGTAAGTCCTTCAAAGTCATGGTTGGGTCACTTGATCAGCCATCCTAACAATTTCTTCAAAGATTGAAGACTTTCCGACGAGAAATGGTTAAGGCTAATTCAGGACGCTTTTATCCCTGATAAGCCTTTCTACTCACTTGCTACCACAGTTTTCTCTCCTCAAGGTCCTTAGAGCGCATGCATCACAGGTTCAATCGTCAAGATAAATGCAAGCCTAATCTATAGCCATCGGGCCCTAATTGGTCTACTCAGATGATGCATCAAGCAATCAAGCACAAAGGATTTGAGCAACACAAGAAAATTATCACTAGTTAACAACACACAACTAGACAGCAATCCTAACTGGATTTGAAGAGTAACACATAAGGCCTCCAATCCGGTCTTATGAAGCCAAATCGACTAGGTAAGTCCCCCGGATGAGTGGTCGGTCACAATGCTTGGCAAGGGGTTCCGCTTAAAGAACCAAACTCGTAGAAACAGAGACTGCCACCTTTGGAAGGGACAGGACTTACCTAGACATCGACTTGACAAAGAGCGCAAACTGGTGACCTTTTGTGGTCTTCGTCCTAAATGAGCTCGAGTCCTATATGGTCTCGTTTCTACTTTATTTTAATTATATGTTTAGGTCACTATGTGAGAGGTGGTTAAACCTAATTGAGCAAGGATCTCGTTGATGAAATCCATCCTTATCTTATTACGGTCAATGCTTAATAAGTGTGTGTCCAGTTAATGTGTGTCAATCAAGCATTCACAATTTGCAAAAATTTAAATCACCAAGCCCCACTTGCAAGTAAAAGATTCATGGGGCAAAGTTTAGAAAGTCCTTACAGGCGGACCCACGCTCTTTTTTTTTTTGGCAAATTTTGCAATTCTGAGAGCAATATTTTAGAAAATGCTGAGAGCAATTGGTTGTGCTTATAGAGAAAATCCACACAATTTCCTGTTATTTGTGCAACTCTCCTCTTAACAAGGTAACCTATTCAAGAATCTTATTAGTAAATCCTAAGTTGCATCAATCAAGATATGTTTCCTAAAATTTAAAAGACATACAAGTTATAATAAATCTATCAGTGGTTCCAGTTATTAGAAACATAATCAAAAATCTATCTACAAAAAAAAAAAAAAAAAAATCAGAAATTCTAAATTATCCAAACAAGTGTCCAGATATGGTTAGAGATTTCAAAAAGTTTTCAATTATAAGAACTCTAATCTTATCCCAATTCAAATTTCAGATTTTAAAACTCTAACTAAATCTAAAATACTTAAGAGATGAAATTTTAAAATTTTCAACTACTAATTTAAGAATTCAAAAGTTTGCATATTAAATCAAAACAACTAGTCCTAAAGATTTTAAACTATCTTACTAATCCTAATCTAATCAAGATATTAGTTAAACCAATCTAAAATATTTTTTTGTTTTTATTTACTGAAATTCAGAATTAAAATAAATCCTTCAAAAAAAAAACATTTTTTTTGGTTTTTTAATTAATTATTTATTCCGAAAAATTCAATTAATAAAAAAAAATATCAGAAAGATCAGAAAAGTCTGAAAAATTATCAAAGTGAAATATTTAACTAATAATAATTGCAAAGAACACTACTAATTCAAAATAGATGACTAAACAACTAATGCAACCTAAATATGAGCATGCATATGAATCTAACAAAAATAAAAGAAAATTATATTTTTAATATAAAACTCAGATTTGGCTCACACCGGCAACGGCGCCAAAAATTGATGTGAAATTAAATTCAATCTTTTAATACTACAAGTGCACAGTTGTCTTTTTGAGACAGTGGTAAGTACAGGTCGAATCCCACAAGGAACACTACTAAGTTAAAATTCAAAATCTGATTTTTTTTATCAAAGATTAATAAGTAATTGAGATCCAAGAAAAGAAACTAGAAAAATTCAAAAATACAAACTAATTAAATATATAAAACAGATCAGAGCATCTAAAATCCACTAAGCAAGATAATTAATCCATCCATGCAATTATTCTACTATTTGTCCCAAAAATAACTCAGATCTTAAACAAATCAATGTTTTGGATCCGGAAGATTTGTCTTTTACAAAAAATCAATTTTTAAGAATAAGGTCACAACTCTAGACCTCCTTCACCTTATAAAAGAATGAAAAATTATAAGCATGACTCATCAAATTAAGCATAAATTATCAAAGGATCTCAGCCTTAAGCATAATCTATCAAAATAAGTATAAATCATCAAACTATTTTCATTAGAAATCAAAACAGAGGCTGCCTAAGGCATGAAGACAAATCTATTATTCTAATAGAGCATATATTTTGAAAGAGACAAGAAAGTAATAGAAAAATCATATAGACTAAATTAAAGATTTACTTAGCTTCATCTGTATGCTCCAATCCAGAAATCTAGCCAGCCATTGAAAAGAACTCCATAAGTAATTTCATTGATAGCATCTTCTTGTACAATGGTCTCTCAAAATTTCTCTTCTAAAATTCCTAATTTCTGGAATAGGGCCCCAGAATACCCAAAAAATAACTATTAAATTCTATTAATTATGGAAAGAAGAGAAAGAGGAGAGAGAGAGTTATGGACGTCCAAGGGAGGGAGTTCTCCCTCGTAGCTACTTTTTGGTTCCTTTTATTTCTCCGGTTATCTATCAGATACATTGAATCTAGACACCTTCTCTGCAAATTTGATTTATCTTTATTGATAAGGTATATAATCTCTTATTCTTTTTTGAATTTGAATGAGGTGGAAGCTTCTGAAAACCTCTGTGGCTTGGCTAATCTTCAGATGGGGTCCTACAAGGGATGTGCAGCAATTGATTATCAACGGTGTTGATTTAATTGTAATCCCGTCTAAAAATAAAATATGAAGATCTTTGGGCCCATAACTTTGTCAATATAGCTCTGATTTGCATGTTTTTTGGGCTCCACGGATATCTACTCTGAATAAGCTTTCCAACGGTAGGTAAAGTTTATCGATCCGACAGTTGGATTGAAAGTTATGGCCATCTGAAGATGAGTTGTCCTGAGAAAAACGAGATTAACTTCTAAAATTTGATTTGCAATGGATTCTATCTCTGAAAGGACATCAAATGTGGATGATTCAAACTCTTCTTCTTTTGTTCCAATCAGAATTGTACTATTTGAATTATCCATTAATAATTTCAAATTTGCAACTATTGCGGACCCTACCTTGTGAGACATTTCATCTGCTTGAGCAGTGGGCCCTATGAGAAGTCTTCTACTGTAGTTAGGACTCTTCAACTGATATGATGAGTGGACCCCTCCTTTGATTAATTTGCATATGGCTTGTGTGTGGGGTCCACATGGTGGATTCTTCAATTCAATTCAGTAATGCAGGGCCCAGGATGACAATGTGTGCTTGAAAGTGGATTCCATGACAAAGGCTTGCAATTCTCATTTTCTGCATATTCTAATTCAACACATCAAATACTGAAGAGCCCATATTGAAGCGGGACCCATCCGGACAGATTTCTACTCCAACTGGGACTCTTCGGAGAAAATTTGCAAAAACATTATAAGTTAATGCAGAAAATGTATGAAAAGTATGAAAATTCATGTTCCTAGGTGAAAAATACATGAAATGATAAAATTATATGAATAATAATGCAATTCACCTAATTAAACCCCTAATTCATCCTAAAAATGATACGTAAATGTGCAGATTCATGAATTCAACAAGGATCCTCATCGCATGAACCTGTCGGAAACCGTGTTGCGGGCCCGGGTCTAGGTCCGGGGTCGTGATAGGTGTCAAAGCTTGTTTATACCTTGGGGAGAACAAAGATGAGGTGTGTTAGCTAGGCTACTTAGATTGATGAGTACGAGGGATGTGCCGATGATATAATTTCAGTCATTGTTACCAGCACGCGAGTGTCTTCATATATATTCAAGATAGTTTGTATTTGTTTCTTTTGTTGGCATAGGTTTTTATATAAGCCATTTAATTAAACTACTTTTGTTATCTTTTGATAAACTTTAATTATAGTAGGGAAAGATGTGCCTACTCTGAAATATTTTTCATACATTTTGTATTTATATGAAGTTTCTCTGCATTTTTATGGTTAACCGAGGAAATATTTTCACCTCACCACAGACTTCGACCTTGTAGGACCATGATTGTGGGGCCACGTTGGTGGTTTATATGAAAAATTTTATTTGGCACCTGTTCTCACACATAATTCCAAGCGCATCACTGAGGTGACAAAAAGGGCCTGCCTGCATTATTTTAGGTCCAGGTCTGGATATATATAAGTAACCTTTCAGAAGATGTAGCGACACAATACCAACCTAATTATCAAAATGATAAACACATTTTTTGTTATACATCTCCACGACAGAAATCACGATTATGAGATATCGTCATAGTTGAGTGATGTTGCACTACCAAACGAAAGGAGAAAACCCATATTTTATTTTCTTTCTTTTTTAATTCTTTGATAGATTAAGGAGAAACACAACTTTCATTGCTGCACCATGCGATGAATTTTATAATATATAGTGATGGGGTATTGATTTCCTATAATTCGTTCACATATCTCCTCTATAATTTGTTAAAGGTAAGCTCATTGCTAACGGTAGTAAAGTAGGTTTAAAAAAAAAAGGTTTGAACGAGGTGAGTGGGAAACAGTAGTCATGTAGAAGGGTTCTAACACCTTCGAGATCATAAAATGGGCATTCTCTAACATCACCTGTTCTCTTTTGATTTTACCTACACATTAATTCACCGGATTCGATGATAACACATTATTTAGGGCATGTTTTTTTATCGGAATTCCCAGAATTCATTTATGGAGGATTATCAAATTCTCTAAAAGTTGTTCCCTTGAAGTGGAATTCCAAATCCCTCCTTCTGGTAGACCATTGGAAATCCCAACTAAATGCATTGAGGATGAAACTCTAAGAATTTCAGAAGGTAATTTGAGACCTTTTGTGTGTCCGAAGTTTGAAATTCTTGTGAAACAAACATAACTCTTCAAATGTCAGGGATCAAGATGTCACATCATGTCTAAAAAGCCTTAACATATCAAATTCTTGTCAGAAATTTTGATAAAGATACATGTGCTTAGAAAAGCAATCTTCTTCTTGGGGAGTTGGTAAGAAAAGCGGTGCGTGAAACTAATGTCAACCTCCAATGTAGTAGGAGCGCTCTGCATATGACATGGATGTGATTTCCACGCATTAAGCAAGATGCGGACACTTGCAGTACATAATTCTGTCTACTTAAGAAATATGAGAAAGCTCAATACGAGGAAGAAAAAGGATAAAACAAAGTCTTGCTTAATATTATTTATTAAATTTATGTATTACACACTGACTACTTTTCAAAAATTAAGAAGTAAACATATATGTAATACCTTTAATTAACGAGACATGATAGGCACTAACAATTAAGCTCTACCTAAACGTAACAACACCGAAGCATTCTTCTCACTTCTTGGGTTCTGCTTCCCACTTTTATGGGCTTCTCTTCCGACCTTATGGGTTTCCTCATCCCTCTTGTGTGGGATTTCTTTTGTTTCAGCCCTCTAGACTAGGGTACAAAAAAAAATAAAAAAACAGTCCTAAGCGTTAATCAGACCTCATAAGCATAAGAAGTGGAAAGATTGAGCTATGCTCAAAGTGAAGCCTGATTAGCTAAATTGCAATCTATCGTAAAAATAATATAATTAAGTACACAAAACACATTAGCATATGGGCGTAACGAGTCCAACCAATATATATTATTTTCTATAATAATTAGAACTCAAGGGAAGGACAACTTTTTAATATATCTATCTACTATTATAAAAGAGGCAATGTTACATGATTTTTTCACCACATCACTATGGGGCCCACCCAAAATATATCTATATCTATTATTATAAAAGAGACAATGTTGCATGATTTTTTTCACCACACCACTATGGGGCCCACCCAAAATAATATAATAAAATATAATCATACATTATATAATAATTATAATAATAATATAATATCTATACCCTTAATATCTATCTATCTCATACAAACTTTTTCACTATACCATTGTGGGGCCCACCCCCAAATATTATAATATAATATAATAATATATTATTTTGAGAAATTGTAAAATTTTTCACTTCACCTTTGTGGGGCCCACCCCAAAATATTATAATGCAAACTTTTTCACTACACCATTGTGGGGCCCACCCCTAAATATCTACTATCTACTATCTATCACTACTATATTATAAAAGATGGAAAGTTGCAAACTTTTTTCACTACACCATTGTGGGGCCCACCCCCAAATATACTATCTACTATCTATCTACTATCTACTACTATTACAAAAGATGGAAAGTTGCAAACTTTTTTCACTACACCATTGTGGACCCCACCCCAAATATTATAATATAATATAATAATATATTATTATGAGAAATTGCAAACTTTTTCACTACACCATTGTGGGGCCCAATCCTAAATATTATAATACAAACTTCTTCACTACACCATTGTGGGGCCCACCCCCAAATAGTATAATATAATAATATATTATCTTTTGAGAAATTGTAAACTTTTTCACTACACCATTGTGGGGCCCACCCCCAAACATTATAATATAATATAATAATATAATATTTTGAGAAATTGAAAACTTTTTCACTACACCTTTGTGGAGCACACCCCAAAATATTATAATGCAAACTTTTTCACTACACCATTGTGGGGCCCACCCCCAAATATCTACTATCTACTGTCTACTATCTTCTATCTACTACTATTATAAAAGAGGGAAAGTTGCAAACTTTTTTTACTACACCATTGTGGGGCCCACCCCCAAATATTATAATGCAAACATTTTAACTACACCATTGTGGGGCCGACCCCCAAATAGTATAATATAAACCAAACTAAACCAAACCAAGCCTTTTCCACTACATCATTGTGGGGCCCACCCTCAAATATTATAATATAATATAATAATACATTATTTTGAGAAATTACAAACTTTTTCACTACACCTTTGTGGGGCCCACCCCAAAATATTATAATGCAAACTTTTTCACTACACCATTGTGGGGCCCACCCCCAAATATCTACTATCTACTGTCTACTATCTTCTATCTACTACTATTATAAAAGAGGGAAAGTTGCAAACTTCTTTTACTACACCATTGTGGGGCCCACCCCCAAATATTATAATGCAAACTTTTTCGCTACACCATTGTGGGGCCTACCCCCAAATAGTATAATATAAACCAAACCAAACCAAACCAAGTTTTTTTTTACTACACCATTGTGGGCCCCACCCCTAAACAGTATAATAATAATTATAATTACTTTTTCACTACATCATTGTGGGGCCCACCCTAATATATATTATCTTAGGAGAATATTGTTAACTTCTTTTACTACACCATTGTGGGCCCAACCCCCAAATATTATAATGCAAACTTTTTCGCTACCCATTGTGGGGCCTACCCCAAATAGTATAATATAAACCAAACCAAACCAAACCAAGTTTTTTTAACTACACCATTGTGGGGCCCACCCTAAATAGTATAATATAATATAATAATATATTATCTTAGGAGAAATTGTTAACATTTTTCACTACATCATTGTGGGGCCCACCTCAATATTATAATATAATATAATAAATATATTATTTTGTAAACTTTTTCACTACAAATTGCAAAATATTATAATGCAAATTTTTTCACTACACCATTGTGGGGCCCACCTCCAAATATCTACTATCTACTATCTACTATCTTCTATCTACTACTATTATAAAAGAGGGAAAGTTGCAAACTTTTTTTACTACACCATTGTGGGGCCCACCCCCAAATATTATAATGCAAACATTTTAACTACACCATTGTGGGGCCGACCCCCAAATAGTATAATATAAACCAAACTAAACCAAACCAAGCCTTTTCCACTACATCATTGTGGGGCCCACCCTCAAATATTATAATATAATATAATAATACATTATTTTGAGAAATTACAAACTTTTTCACTACACCTTTGTGGGGCCCACCTCAAAATATTATAATGCAAACTTTTTCACTACACCATTGTGGGGCCTACCTCCAAATATCTAAAATGATGATGAAAAGAGTTGTGTTTGAAGAATTTGTTCATTCACTGCAAGAACTCTAATGAGAAATTTTAGTTGAGATTTTCATATGTAGAAAATTTCAACTTCGATCCCAATGCCTGTAAAGACACGATTTGCTTGTCAGAGGAAGAGATGAGAATGCCAAAGATTGCTTGGAATCCTTGTGATTTGTTGTTGATTCGTTTAAAGCTATGAGTTGGGTACTGTTTTGGTTGATAGTATTTTATTTCATTGAATTTGATATGTATTTGGCGCTAGGTTTTAGACAAATTTTAATGGGAAATAGGCCGGACTATCGATCTATATTGAAATTGGTGAGTGTTTTGCCTAATCATGTATGGCCAGAAAAGGTTGGTTTTCAACTTTTTTTTTTAATTAGTTTCCTTCCATATATCTTGTTATTCAATCTTCTTCTTACTTTTTCCTATTGAAGCTTTTACTAAATTTCATAAGAACAATGAGTGAAAGTAAATTACTTAATTTGTTACATGGTCATTTTCCATTGGGATAGTTAATATTGAGTTTTTCAATGACTTTATTTTTTCAGATTATCATACTGAAAGAGTATGTTCCTTACATGTGCATTGCACATGCAGGGCTCCACTAGTTTTAATAGAAAACATAGTAACCGGGAATCACATGGTTGACCCACTCCTTAAAAAATAAAAAATAATTTTTTTTTCAATATTACCATGCATGTGCAGAAGCATGAAATGCGTGCCGAGAATGAGAGGGTTTTATTTTAACTTGTTAGAAGCATGAATTACATGCTAAGATGAGAGGCTTTTGTTTTATCCTATTTCTTTTGCAAAATGAGCTTCTGGTTGGTTATCTGTGGTTGGAAAACAAGATACCTATAACTTAAACTATCAAGGTAACCATGAATGAGATTCCAGTTTAAAGAAGACAAATGCGATGAGTTTTCTACTTTGGTCCACGAATAATATTGCACATAAACAACAAAAGATATGGACTCGTGATAGATTGGATATCCAGCAAAATGGAACTAATGGACCAATAGATTAAAGGGACTTTTGAATCCATTAATTCCACTTTGTTGGATATTCGATCCTTCTCCTAACATTTTGATTTCTTAGATTTTGCTCATATCCCAAGAATGTTTAATCTAGTAGCTCATGAATATACCAAGTTGGATAATGCACTACAAGAAAAGTGACAATTAGCGGCGGTTTATGTATCCGTCATTATATCTAAGAATCAGTATACATACAGCGGCCGAAATTATATTTTGCTGCTATAAATGTATTCATACATACGTATAGCAGCGGAAAATATATTATGCCACTATAAACACTTACGTATAACAACGGAACGTATATTCCATCACCACATCTACATCTAAGTATGTGAAATACATAATACATATTAACGTATAGCAGCGGAAAGTATGGCCCGTCACTACATCTAAGTATATAAAATCACATAATACTAATACATATAGTGAATACATTGGCAGTAGAAAATGTATTATGCCACTAATAAGGTAAAGGAAATACATAATACATATAGCAGCAGAAAATGTATTATGCCACTATACATAATACATATAGTAGCAGAAATTTTTTTATGCCACTATACATAATACATATGACAGCATAATAAAATAAAATTTACATAATACATATAGCAGCAAAAAATTTATTATGCCACTATGCATAGTTATACATGATACAAATGTTTTGAACCTTAGGGCTGATTTTGTAGGCATCCTACGTCCAATTGTGTGATTAGGCATCTTAAAATTGCACCAATATTACTATGAACAGGCATATTATATATAAAACTTATACTATAACACTACAAACACATTCAATGATATGTTACATTATTATAAAACTTATGTATGACAACTTCGAATGATGCAATACATAATTAGCATGATTTATCGAGAACATCGATCTCCATCAAGATGCATTAATCCCATCATACTTATCTTATATTTATCTGTTTGTAAATTTATTGTGTACAAATGACTATCCAGCTACCAGTTTGACAAATATAATCCATATATTATTAAATCTTCTTAGATAATAATTTCTACTAAAATCATGAAATGTTAGTGCTCCACTCCTCAACACTCCACTTCATTGGTCAAGAATACTTTTCTGACTTTACGATGTTAGTTATTATTATTATTAATTTTTTTTTGTGCAAACAAAATGAAATTAAGTGATAGTGATGTGATTTCGAGATTGCAATAAACAATGCATAATTGGGTTTGGTGCTTTACATGGGCGAGTGACTGAAGGTCTATATAAGGAACACAAGCCCTTGCCCTACAAACCACACACCCTTCCTCTTCTTTCCTTGTTCCTATCTGCCTTTTCCCCTCATGGCTTCCTCTGACTACCTGATTGTGCGCCTTGAAAAAGCAAAGTGGCTTGAACTTCTCCACCTCCTCATCTTTAGGCCTAGATTATCCAAATGCGAGTTTATAGACATGTCAGTTTCTCATGATGCCAAGCTTTATGATCAACCTCCTTTCTTAATGGTTATTTCTTTAGTCCTGCAAAAGTTCTTGTTGTTGATAGAGAAACCTCTGCAAATCTTCGGCCATGTCGTCGAGTTTCCTTTCAACCTGGTTTTCGTTAATGGAGGCTTGTTTGGTACAGAGACTCCGGAAGACTAACCGGGGTTATATTGATAAGAAAAGCATGAAAATCTAATCTAGTGTTGTTGCGCTGCTGCATTTATACCAAGTTTATTGGCAATGATGCAGTTAGTAAATTGCCACCGAGTGTCAAGCATTTGGGGCGTGCACCTATGTGGATGT
This sequence comes from Camphora micrantha, assembly GCA_003546025.1. Taxonomy (NCBI): domain Eukaryota; kingdom Viridiplantae; phylum Streptophyta; class Magnoliopsida; order Laurales; family Lauraceae; genus Camphora; species Camphora micrantha. Next base: position 12,349 of record QPKB01000538.1, read on the forward strand.
CTGGCTAAAAGACACGTGAGACAACCAGTGGGGTTCACTCGGGGACCCACCATGCATGACTGAGGTGGGGGATCCAAAGATCCAGATCAGACCACCATGTACAAAATTTTAAATCTATCCCATCATCCGAACCGTTAAATTTGTGGCCCTCCAATGAAATGGAGTTAAATTGCACAACTTTGTTTCATTTCAATCTAGTTCCATTTCATTCGGATCAGTACAAAATCCATGGGATCTGTGACATAACCAAGATGAGGATGAAAGGCTTGGATCAATCATGTGGGGCCCTAGGTGGGCAGCACTGGTTATCTCACCTTGTGCGAGACATATTCATGGGAGCACAACCCATAGGTCCTCTTCTTGTAAACACTCTTGTGAGAAATATCCATGCATACAACCTTTCTTGAGTATGTGGGACACCCCCCTTGATAAATGAAGTCCTCTCACATTCACCACCCCACTATGAATTGCATAAGCCCAATTTGACCCTCATCCAACGATTAGTCACTATTGGAGTGAAATCCTAAAAAGTGATGTCTTCTAAACCAATAAACTTGAGGACTTGGATATCAAGGCTTTAAGATGGTCTTACAGAGTTTGATTTAAGACATGTGGAAGGCCCTTCTAGATGTTTTGATCTCCCACTGCCCTGGTGTTTTGAGTGGACCAAGGTGTATATATATATATATATTAGAGATGCTCCTATGAGAGATGCTCTCACCTTACTATGAGAGATAAGGTGGGGGCTCTCACATCCACATCCAATGCCAACAACTTAAATGTTAGGGCTCCCACCGCTATCTCTCTCATATATATATATATATATATGGGAAATTCTAAAAAATGCCCTACTTTAAAATCGCTCCTTTTTGTGCCCCTCTTTTTTTCTTTATCATAGGGCCCATATTGTGTCAATCAAGTCTTTTCACACATACTACCCCTAATGATCTATCAAACTTTTCCTCACCATCGGATTGAAATCATAATTAAATAATGCCTCTAAACCATTAAATTTTAAGGCCATGGATCGAAAGGTTAGGATGATCTTATGGGCTCAAGATTTTGCATGTAGCGTACGCCTCATATGGATTTTTCCATCCATTAAACTTCCACGATCATCATGCATCCTAATGGGCCAAATGAAGGGGGCCGTTTTTTAGAACAAAATGCCCGGGGCGCTTTGTAGCACTCCCTTATATATATATATATATAGAAGATATTCATGCACATCCATCCCTCACATTATAATGGTGAGGACAACCTAGTGAGGCTGACTTTATGATACATCCAAACCATCTACATACATTGGACCTCCATAATTACACTAGATCTAGCAAGTTTTCACATATCCAAATGGATTGGACCATTGGATCGAAGGCCAAATTTTTTTCTTTCATATAAAGTCGTTGAATTTATAGACCAAGGATGAAGGGGCTAGAGGCATGAGATTGACTCCAAACTTAATATATGGGCTCATTTAGGATGTCTCTTTCTATACCCCCCATGTCCTATGATCGATGGGGCTCTACGTAGGCTCCATTAAGCTTGCCACATGAATATTCTATATAGGGAGATGCTCATCCGAGAGTATCTCTCATCTTAAATGAGAGATTGTGAGGGGGCCCTCACATCCATATCCAATGCCAACAACTTAGATGTGAGGGCCCCCACCCCTATCTCTCATATAAGGTGAAAGATATCTTTCATATGAGCATCTCCCTTCTCTCTCTCTCTCTATATATATATATATATGAAGAATATTCATATGCATCCATCTCTCACCATAGGGTAAGTGCACTTTCCCTTTTTTTTACCACGAATCCCCTTTTTGTACTTCACCCTATGTACTTCAAATCTCCCTTTTGTACTTGAAAATATCCATTTATGGAAGTATCCCTCACCCTATGCTGAGGGATGGATGCACATGAATGTCCCCCTATATATATAGGTATTCAAGTGCATCTATCTCTCACCATGTGTGGTGATATGTATATGAAAAATGCTCTTATGAGAGTAACTCTCACATTACTAAAAGAGTAATGAGAGGGTCCCTCATATTTAAGTTATTGGCATTGGATATGGACCCAATGGGTCGCCCCTTATGAGTAACTTTTTGAACTTCTAAAATTACAACTACTCCGCAATAAATTTGTAGGGTTGTCAAGTGTCATGGGTGACTCTAGCCACGTATTGGCTTACACTAGTGTATCTTGTGTTACTCAGTGATCTGCAGAGTCAACTAGATAGAGTTAGGGTAACACAAAGAAGTTTTACAAAGTATAATTCAACCTTCTATTACTAAGCCATCAAAAATGGACAGTCACCCTATGTTTTGGTATAACCATTGCCTTCATGATGGGTACTTGGGATGATTGAGAGAGTGCCTATTGTTCGTCTGCACTGAATGGTCCAATCCATCGATCCACCCTGTTGAAAGGCAACGACCACCATCTGTCACACCTATTGTTCTTTTAATTTCCTTAAATTATTTAGCTTAGGAAATTAGGTTTTGATCTGTCACTGTTTTTTCTTCACACAGTTTCTGTGGTGATTCCGAAAGAAGGCACCGAGACCTGGTGGACATTTCTCGGCCTTATGGATCCAAGACTGGATCTGACAAAAAGCTCCTCACTCATCACTTATCTGCCCCAGTTTGGTGCTATAAAAACAGTCTTCGGAGTTGATCTGTTAGAACTTATGCTGATGGCCTCTAAGGTTGCTTACGAAAATGCAGCAGTTGTGGAGTATGCAGTTACAAAGCGTTGGAAGGTAGGGTTGTCGCACCTCTCGGTGCATTGTATTGTTTAAAGGACTCTGTCCGACCGAGTCGACAGGTTACAAGGTGAAATGCTTTACAGCTGTTGATCAGACTTGGGTTGACTGGTTTGTGACTCATTTGTCTCATAAAAGACGGGTCAATATGCAGCAACAACACTCCGAAAGTCATTCAAAACTTAAAAATCTATTGAAAATATTTTATATTTTTATTATGAGCTTTCACTTCTTTTGACCGAGTCAAAACTTGGCCTGGTCGCCGAGTCATGTCGGCTCAGTGACATAAACCTAGTCAAGTTGAGTTTTTGAATATTGGATTGCGGTCCAAGGGAATTAAAATCAGGCTTTAATGAATTTTTTTTCTCTGCAGTAAAACAATTTTTGCTTAGATGGCCAACTCTATATGACTCTGGCGAATTGATCGAAGCATTTGTTGTGATGGACTAGGAACATATCGGATGATCCTTTCCAGACCATTTACGATCTTGTCACTGGGCATAACTCGTATTGTAAACAATTCATTTTTTTGGGACGTCTGGACTAGCTTGGTATCATCTGGATAGTGCTGCATTTAGGCCCTTAATATTTCACTACATGACTCAATGGAATGTGAGTCATGAGCCAAAGACTGCCCAAATGCCCAACTGAATGGTCCAACCGGGCCCAATATATATCTAGAAGCATTGTGCTCTATCAATTACAGAATGCTGGATATGGGCCTCATACTTATAAGTGGGATGGAATTCGACAACCTTTGGACTGGCTGAATATCTAAAATCTAATCTAGTACACGAATTCTTGAACAATCAATTGGGGTTATAGATCAAATTTTACCTCCATCCAAGAGCATTAAACTAAGGTTTTAATGGAATTTTTAATTTCCCTTTTCTGTTGCCTTGAAGAATCTGTAGTTTAATTAAATGGCATGCTCCACTTGCTTGGGGCTTGTAATATAATAATGTTTCTAATTTTTCTTCTTCTTATTTGATTTGTTGACATGCAGATGAACTTCGTGGGGTTTTACGACTGCTGGAATAGTATGTATCAATTTCTGGATTGTTTTGTATGTGCACAGTGCAATGTTGATGGTCATGAAAAGATTAGAAAAGCTATAAATAATTTATATATCTAATATTGTAAATGGCCATTTGCTGAAATTGTTTTGCTGGGAAAAATCTGATCATATTATCGATATGGGTGATGGATCCGCTCTCACTTTTTCAATAATTTACTAAAATCCGATCCATAATTCTCTTTCTCCATTGTTGTTAAACAAATCAATCCACATGGATCCCCTTGGCTGTAGCTCAGCAAGTTAGAGATATGGTCGTGTGTGAGAGCATGTGTGTTAATCCTTCTAGCGTTATGAAAATACTACTACTACTACTACTACTACTAATAATAATAATAATAATAATAACAATGATGATGATGATGATGAAAATTCAATATGCAACAACCACGAAGAACCTTCAATTAAAATATCAAAGATGTATTACTTTATTTGTAATCTTTCTTATTAAAATATGTTTGGGCATGGTCATTTTGAGTTTCACTTACCCAGCCAGGTCAAGTTGACTCAGTAAGTCTATCAGTCAGGCGAGTCGAATGAGTCACCCAAAGTACTAGGCGAACAATATTTTATTATATTGTGTCTGGGTCAGGTAGATCCTGACTCATTTACTTGACTGGCCAAATATTTCAAACCAACTAAGGCCCATTAATAAATTGTTGGGTTCAGGTTGGGTATAAACAACTCAGGCCGTCCTTTTAGAGAAGGAAGAAGTGTCGGCGCCAAACGATGCTTATGACAACATAAACAATGTATAAAACTCCTTGGTCAGGTCTGGGTTGGAAAATGGGTCATGTTCAGAGGGAGATTGTGAATTGAGATCTAATCCATATCTGACCAATTAATTAAATGGGTCAAACCCCCACCAAAAAATAAAAAAATAAATAAATGGGTCAAACTCGACCTACTCCCTTATTTTACGTGAGAATGTTTTTGGCCTAATATGACCAATTGAGCGAACTATATTGGGCCCGGAGTTAGGGATATGGCCCGAACCATTTACTTAACATGCCACCTCTTTTAAAAATTGACCCGACTAAAAAACAGGTTTAGGAAATCTAGCAAATCTAAATCCTTAAATGCCATCGTAATAAAGTTATCTTTGCTCAGCACTGCCGATTTTAGCTCGATCAGTCATGGAAGATTTGGCCACCCTACTAACAACTAAACCAACCATGTGCCTACAGAGTTCACAAAGACCTATGGGACCCAAGCCTACATCTTCACTGATACTGCAAAGGATGCCAGCATGATTGTGGTGTCCTTCCGAGGAACAGCATTTTGGGCTGCCAAGGACTACGTCACGGACGTCGATTTCTCATTTCTATCCATGGGTAAAATGGGAAAAGTCCATATAGGGTTACTGAAAGCTCTGGGTCTCCAGGACGAGAAGGATTATGTCAAGGGTTGGCCCAAGGATTACACAGGAGACGCAGACAAGATCCCTGTCTATTACGTGGTTAGAGAGCAACTCAGGACCCTGATACAAACACACCCTAATGCTAAGATAATCTTCACAGGACATAGCATGGGCGCGGCTCTTTCATCCATCTACCCTGCTTTACTTTCCTTGCATGAGGAAACAGACATCTTGGATAAAACAACCGGTATACTGAACAATGGAAGGTTAAGGCCTGGAGATGAGACTTTTGGCAATTACATGGTAGACCTACTCAAAGGCAAGTATTGTCTAAGGGTCACTTATAGGTACGATATTGTTGTGAGAGTCCCCTTTGATAATCCTTTCTTCCAATTCAAGCACTTTGGGAAATGCATCTACTACAGAAGCTGGTACCATGGAGAGGTGACACTTTTAGTTCCTCTAGTATTCGTCTTATGTTTATTTATCTTTTGTTCGAAAGATATTTGTGTCTTTTCGGTTCTTTTTTTGTTTCTTTGCATCCAATTTTGTTAGGTATATTCTCTCTTCTTTTTTTTTTTTAATCCTTATTTGCATGCGTGCAACAAACAGGTGGTGATGCAGGAGCCCAACAGGAACTACTTCGATTTAAGATACTTTCCGAATATGTACTACACCCAATTCAAAGACTTCTTCACATCCCTGCTCATCTTGCCCATTAAAGAAGGAAAAGAATATCGGGAGACTGTACCTTCCCTTATTTATAGGGCAATTGGATTCGCCATCCCAGGTGTACCCTGCCACAGCCCAAGGGACTATTTGAATGCTATAAAGCTTGGAAAGGTGACCATATCCGACGAGGAAATAGTCTAAATCCTCCGTTGCACTCTTGTCATCTTCGTTGAAGCCTTCTCTCAGTTTGCCCCTTGTCTTATGGGCTTGTTTCCTGAATCTTAATTGGTCTTCGTAAACATTGCCTAGTGTTGTCTTGCTTCTTGAAATAACTACTACAGTGCTTAAAAATAATGAAGTGTGTCTAGTATTGTTGTGATGTATTACTAGAAGTGTCTTTATTTTATGTGTGTGTTCAACGATATCAACGATAAATAAAATGCATGGAACAAGCATTCTTGCATATACTTTATAGTGCATAATGATCACGATAGAGTCAAATCTACACTCAAAGCATACATTTGAATGCCACTGAATAATATTGTAGCAAATCACAAATCTTCGAGAACTTTTGCCTACTAATTGACTAACAACCTTTTTGGCAAGTCTTATTTATATGAAATAGATTTGTATGATACAGATCTATTTCAAATGGAACGCTTAGAAATAGATGTTTTACAAGTAGATCATTTTGTAAAACAAAAAAAACTGTATAAAATAGATGATTTAAAAAATCAACGGTTCACATTTTTTTTTGTATTTCTCAATATATATACAATGAATCGGGGGTATATATACAATGAATTTGGGGCTGATTTTTTTTTCTCATAGCCAATTTCAGCCTTCCTAAGAGAATCAACGGTTCGGATCGTGATTATGGGACCCATGAAAGTTCAGAAATTTAGATATATATAATGTGTTGCATTTCTTTTACAAATAACTTCAGACTCGTTATAGATCAATGGATCGAACTTAGCCACCTGGCAGTGCTTGTGGTTGTGAAGATTACCGATGGTTTAGATCTTGATATAGTGGCTCCCAATAAAAAGTAAAAACGGACAACAAAGAATAACGTGAAAGTGAGTGTATTTAACATATGTATATCCAATGGAGCTCAATTTTCCATCGATTTCTCGAGATCTACAAGGAAGCAATGACAAGTTTTTCATCATATTGCCATTTTCAACCTTTCAAAGAGAATCAATGGTTTTGATCATTATTATAGGTCCCACGAAAATCTAGAAATTCAGATCTGTAGTTCTGGCATTTTTACACATATCTCGAGATCTATTGCGGATCGAAGGTTAAAATTTAGCCAGATGGTCGTTTTTGGCCGTTTTAAGACTTATAACGGTTTGGAAAATCATTTGGGATCCTTAACTTTAAAATAAATGAAAACTACCAGACGCAAAAATCATGCCTTTGTTGCTATAGCGGAGTGCATCTTTCCGCTTCAGACTTGTGGCTCTGTTTCAATTCTCGATGTTTTTCACGTCATGCGAAAGAGACGTTGTGTCTCTGTACACGGTTTGAAATGGAGGTGACGAATATCATTTCCAAACAGTCTTAATCTGTATTAAATTTGCTTTCAGAGAAATAGAAGTAAAGACTAGGGATGCCAAACGTCACCTGTCAAACCCCAACCCAGGATTAACCCAATAGTGTTTTCTTAGTGTGTGCTTAGTCTTAATCGGGTTTAGTTACCGTGGGTTAGAGTATGATTAGTTTTAGTCCTGATCATAGCTTTGGGGAGTTTCGAGAACGTTTAGTGTTAACTAGGCACACTTAGGAAGGCCTGGGTATACGTGCAAGCGTGGGAAGATCGTGTTTGGTTTTGTGTTAATCGTGAAATTCATTTCATTTGAATGGTTTTATAATTATGTACAACTTTCGTGCTTAGCCCGTCTGTGTTTGTAGCCCAGAAACTCAAATTTTGGCCAAAATGGTAAAATAGCCTTTTCACACTTAAATCTGGACACAATTTTCAAGATCTCAAAACCGTGTCAAAAATATATACTTTTCGGAAACTAGATATTTCAAGGATCGTTTTATCCTTCTTCGTCGACTTCATCCGAGGCCCGCAAGGTCATGTTTTCCTTGATACGAGAATGCTCTCTTGTGGGTCCCACTTGCAAACACTTAAAACCTTTTCCCCTTCTCTTCCTCTCCATTTGCAAATTCCTGCAACTTTCTTGACCTAGGGCTGAGAAAACCCTCTTTTTTCTCTTCATCTTCTCCTCTTGAATGCATGAGATAAAGATCTCCAAAAGAGTTTCCAAGACCATCATCTTCTTCCTCTCATCCCAAGCTTTTCATTGATGCCATTTTTGTTGGATTTCTAGTTGGGCAAGCTCTCCATTTCCTTTCTTGCATCTTGTTTGGGCACCTCTAGGTAAGAGCTCCTACCCACCTCTTCCATGGAGTTCTTTTGACTCATAATGATCATGTTTTTCTAACTTTCAACACCCATTTCGAAATGGGTTGCTTGTTTACTTTTTGAGTGAGTTTTGAATGGGTTTCATGGGGTTTTTGTAGTTCTTGGCTTGGCTCTTGGGTAGGAGTGCTTGAAGGAGAGTTTTGTTAGCACTTGGGCAAAGGCAAGTAATCTCTATAGGTTGTTGTGCATGTGTGTTCATAGATTTCACTACTTCTCTTGAAATTTCCATATGATTTGTCATTTAGTATTAATGTTTTGTTTCGCTAGATTTCCATGTTGTGATTTTACTCTAGAAATGGCAAGCATGCTAATTAACTTTCCAAACTTTCAGATTTCATCATTTTTAATTAGGCCTCACCTTTTTGAAGTTTGGATTTGTTATGATAAGAATGGGATTGAATGATTATGAAATGGGTTTTAATGTTAATGGCTTGATTTGAGGGATTGTTGGGAGTAGAATGGACTTGTAATGTGCATGGTTTGGTTGCATATCAGGTTCAAAGAAGGGGGGAATGGATTTGGATCCATTCACTGCAGAAACAGAACCTGCAGTTCTGTTTCCGCAGTGCACGCGGTCGACCGACCACGGCACGCAGTCGACCGGCGACACAGGGTCAGGTTCCCCAAATCACTGTGCACCCTTTTTTAGTTACAACTGTCGGTCGACTGGGCTCGCTGTGTAAGGGGTCGACCGGCCAAGGGCCAGGTCGACCGGGTCAACTGAGATTTTCCTTCTTGGGAGGATTTTTTTTACCCCATTTATATATTCTTTAAAAATTTGAAAACTAAGTAATATTAAGGACTTTAACTTGACATTGTGTAATTGGAACTCCAAGATATGTACCAACTTCGGGGACACCAATCCTTGTATTTTAATAATAGAGTCCCAATCACACAAGGGTCAATGAATAGCCTTAGCATGTACTTGATGAAATTATCGTGTTTTGAACGTTGGTTTAATATAGCAAATAATATCGTGTACTCGCTTTGAAGTCAAGTTTTAAGCTCGTTCTAAGATTTGTTTCAAGTATTAAATGGGGATCTTTTCTTAAGTGGTGAGCATATATATTATGCATTTTGGCTAGCCGTGCTGTGTCTTGTTTTGATAAGTGATTTCCCCTTTTATTCAGACGTGTTTGTATCGCGTGTTTTATGCATTCGTGAATTCAAGTGAACACCACAGAGCTTGGACTGCCCTTTCAGTCTGATCCACTGTCCGGGGGTCCTTAAACATGTAGACTATCTGTAGATTAGTCATGTATTTATTATACATCGTGCGTGTCCGGTTCCGCGGCCGGAATCCCGTATTTGTGGGAATCGTGTCGTGTTATATTATGTATAATCGTGCTTGTCGTGCGTGCTTACTCTTTTCATTACAAATGATAGAGAAAGGATGGGCTTTTTGTGGATTTACGATTCATGATATATATTATGTATTCATGCTAGTTTGTCTCTGATTTAGAAATGTGTTCCTGTAAGTATTTGTTTTACGTTCAGTAAAGTGTTTCCTTATGTTTTCGATTAAACATTGTTTTCCATGCCTACACTTAAATTGATTTCTTGCCAAACCGTTGTGTTTGATGTTGTATTTTTGGTGCCCAGGTGCAGGAGGTTATCCCTTTGAGGAGGAGTGCCAGGAGGAGGCTGTTGAGCCTACCTTAGCTCGCGAGTGGCAACCCGACGACGTCATCTAGACGTCGGGACGGGTCATGAGTTCCCATGTATCACTTTTTGGGCTTTATATACTTTTGGTATTGTATTGGCCTTTGTTGGCCTCTTATTTTGGGATTGTAACAACTTAACACACTTTGTTAACTTTGTAACTTGAACTATTATGGGCATGCCTTGTTATATCTCCTTTCTGATATTTTAGTCTCGATGACATTTATGTTCATATTCTGTTATGATTTATTATGATGTGATTTGCTACGCGCTTCCGCCTATTTGATCATGTGAGTTGGTATCCCGTGTCCTCGGAACCCTCACCGCGGGAACCTGTGGGAGATTTAATCATCTTACCTCAACAACCACCGTCGCGGGCCCGGGTCTCGGTCCGGGGTTGCGACAGGATGGTATCAGAGCGGGACTTGTTTCAGGCACTTAAAAAGAAACTAGAAAGATCTTAGGATCGTGGCGAGGGTTCGTGAGTTCATTAGAATTGTTTAGTGTGATGTCTAGGAAACCATTTGACCATATTTATTGTGTACTAACACTTTGTTTTACAGCAATGCCTCCTAGAAGAGCTCCTCCCAATAATGCCTCGGCTAGTAATCAGAATGAGACTGATCAGAATGCGACACCCACAGCTAATCAATTTCAGGAACTTATGCAAGCAATGTTAGCACAGCAGAGACAAGCCATTGAAACACAAGCAAAATTCCAAGAGCAGATGGCCAAGAAGGATGAAGAAATGGCTCAAGTTCAGCGACAACTTTTGGAGGTTCTCCAAAATAGGCATGAAGCTCAACCTGTAGCTCCTATTATTGTCATCAACAATAGGGAGCATACCCTAATTTGTTGTTTGAGAGGTTCAGGAAGAGGGCACCTAAGGAATTTTCAGGCAATGAGAACCCATTAGTAGCAGATGATTGGTTGGCAAACACCGAGAAGATTTTTGATGTCTTCACTTGTACGGGCCGCCAGAAAGTAAACCTCACAACCTCTTTGTTCTATGGGCTTGCAGATCAGTGGTGGCAGACAGTCAAGGAACCTTATATGGCTATGGGCAATGAAGAAGCATGGACCTACTATCCTTTCCATCACCACAGGCTTTCCTATTGCTCTATTAAGGAGACTTGGCGATAACTGGCAAAAGTGGAGTCTGAAACATGTCCCTTTGCTGTTGAAGGGGAAGTATACGCTACCTGCAGAGTATAGAATGGGCGCTCCTCACCTGACTTCGGTAACTATAACCGGACTGGAGGTGGAAGCTGAATGCGCCTTTCTTTATAAGGGTACACTCGCACCCATGAAGCAGACCTACGAGTAAGCTGAGGACCCTAACTGCTTGGATTTGTGGGCGGAAGTAGAACTTGGCCAGTAGAGAGACTCTACCTTATAGGATCGCGCACACGGCTTAGAAAGGCTCACCTCCTATTCTTGAAGGGGCACAGCGTCAGGTGAAGCAGAAGCCTCACTTTGGAGGAGGAACCTTAGACGGTCACGGAAACTTACACGCAACCTCAAGCAAAAAGGTTTGATGAGTTCGCTATATCGACCTCAGTAGATCGCTTCTATGGCTCTTTTCCCTTCTCATTTGACAACATCTGCATTTTCACGCATTTCGTGTGTAAACCACCCTTATAATCATAATCACAGGCGTTTGAAAACCTGCATTTGGTGAATATGCCACCGAAACAGATCATCCTAGCCTTCAAGCTTCCTTATAAACAGAAGAAGGTCCTTCAAGGCAAGTCCTTGTCAGCTGATCCCATCAGCGTTCGATCATGCGACAGTTGATCTGTCTGATAAGCCCCCTTTGACTTTGAGTTCGATCATGCGTGAGTTGACAAGTAGTTGATCTTCTTCCCCACCTAAAGAGTGGTGGAATACCGGACGATGTCCCGAGACCAAGACCGGAGTTTAGCTGATTTTCATCGTTGACTGCGACCCTTTGCTAGTTTCTCAAGCTATCGAGGTTCCATAAGATGGTTTTGGGAAGTCGATGTTCAATCTCTGGTTGCGCTCTGTTCCGTGTATCCTATATGAATGAGCAGTTATGCACTGAACTTCACACTCAGACATTGGATAGGCTATCAAAGAGCACATACTGATAACATTAATTAGTGACATACCGAGTTGGACCACAAGATCTGAGAGAAGAGATTCATTTCACCGATGCCAAGTCCTATCTCCCCTTGTCTCCCGTTCTTCAAGCATTGAACAAAGACAGGGCAATGGCACTAGCTAGAGAGAAATCAGACTGACATCTTGAAACTCTCATACAGGGCAGCAGGGCATGTAAAGACAATGATGCTACTACCGATACCGACACCGAGACCAAGGTTGAAAGAGTATTACAGGGATGTGAACCATTCTGTCTTCCTTAGCCCACACATTCCTACCTTTCCTCGACCCCGCCTCACCTTGCTTGCTTCTATTCTCGCTCCTTGCTTCTACCTGGACCACCTGACGCCCTCCTACTGCCTTTCTTTAGGAAAAGACGTAGGTACGGGTCGAATAGGACTTCCATCGAAAGGATTTAATCCCTAGACCGACCCACCGCCCTTGGAATCTCATAATCCATCCCCCTAGAAACATTCTTCTCAAAAGAAGAAAATTCTGCTCTCTTCGCGCTCTTGCTACCAAGCAAACAACGGGACGTTGTTGCGGTAGTTCGCGCTATTGATATTGCTTAAGGAGGAGCAGGCCCTTCTAGCTATACTTGAAATCCATGTTTGCTTTGTTAGCTTAAAAATGGGATATCTTATTCAATTGAATAGGAATTCTTTTGTGAAAATCATTCCTTTCCTTTACCCGGTTCTGTGGCATCGTCAACCATAGCATCTCTCTCCATCCTTCCAATTGTATGCTCTCTCTCTGAATGAGTACTTTCTAAGCATTCCCTCAGTCCCTCCTTCTATTCCTTCTATCTGGGTCACCGGGATTGATACGGTACGGGGTCAATCCGAACTGGACCGGGACCCTACCCTTCTTCATGAATAGAAAATTTCCGCTTCTTTCTTTGGAACATCATTCCCCTCATTCTTTGAATTCTTTGACCCTGTTTGCCTTTCCTCATTTACTTTACCACGGATCACTGAAATCGGAGAAAGTGAAGCCACCAGGTCTTAGGACGAGATTGACATTCCATTTACCAAACTTCGAACCAAAAACCGCTGTTTTTGAACGCGGTCTCATAGATCAACAGATTGAGTGAGGTTGGACCTCTTGGCAAAGCCACTCTTATAATTAACGCTTTCCAAGCGGTGCTCTTATAGGGTTGGGCGAGCAACCCGGTTGAACAGTCACCCTTTAGTTCCATTAGTGAATCGGTCTTACCCTACATCCTTCATCGGGGAAGGGTACCTCTACTCCTATCCCACTGGTAGCTTCCATACCAAGCTTGAATCGGCGGATCAGAGATCGATTGTGAATACCAGCCCCTTCTCTGCTATCTCGAAATTGCGTAGGTGAAGTAGAGATCGACGAGTTGACCTTAGCGGCCTCTACTTCTTACAGTCCATCGCACACTTTTTCTATTTCTTTATATAGTTATAGAAGTATAAGTCATTTCAATTGCCTATGAATTCGTTCCAAGAAAGCTACCGTTCGCGTCAGGAATAGAGGTTGTTGTAGTTTTCTGCTTGTAGTTTTGTTTTTTTCGTCGAGATTGGGTTGGTGTTCCGTGTGTATAGGATGGCTTTTCCGTAAAAGAGAACTACAAGACTCGGTTTAATAGTGGAAGGGCCTTAACAACTGCAAGAATGAGAGGGCCGCTCAGGAAGGGATCGCGGCTGCTCACTGAAACCCAGCAAGATAAGAAAAAAGAAAGACAATACAATATAGGCACTACTTCTAAGATAGATAGAATAACAATAACAAGAATTGCTTAAGTAACTCAGCGCTTCAAAAACAAGAGTCACGCTCTTGAAAGGTCCTAAGAAATAGGCTTAAGTCATCGGTTCAAATTCGATAAGCAAGGAGCGCCACACGCACGAGCAAAGCAAATAGAACTCCACTTCATAATGAAGAATCTTCTTCGACCGTTATATACCCGTCGTTTCCATATTAAACGATTCTTCATTCGCTTGCTACTCCTATCGACTCTGTTTTTTCTTTTCTGGATTCTTTGTCAGAAGATGGGTTTGGATTTGAACCTCCTTTTCATGAAAATGGAATCCCTTCTTCTTGGCAGAGGACTCGCCTTTTTTCTCAATAGGATCGGGTGGGAAGTAGGTCTCTTTTTTTCCATCCTTTTGGCTCTGCTAAATCTAGAAGGCGTACCCGCAGGTGCTCCTGCTCCCGACTTGGATGGGGTAGGCGGTTGTAAAGGTAAGGGCGAGGTCGGGCCGTTGGAAGGTGGAGGTTGTTCCAGCACAATCAATCTGATGGAAGCTTCTGGATCCTCTGGCGGATCCAACTCCATATCAGTCGGGGGGGGAAGTGAAATGGGGGGAAGCAGTCGCGGCTCCGGATGGACTTCCTTCGATATAGGGGTCATAGCGGAGCCCTTTCAAAATGAAGAGGGCGAAGAAGTGGCCCAACCGCTTTCAGAGCTCTCCTCTACACTCGCCAACTCGACCGCTTCTTCTCTGTCTTATGTCTTATCTTGAGCGCTTGAGCGCATCTCTCTCTATTAGTAAAAAGGTATCCATTCCTCACTTTAGGAAGAATCTTTCGTTGATGTCTTTAGCCAATTCACACGACTCACCAATTCAAATAAGAAGAAAGAAATGGAACTGGAACTAGAGTTCGAAGGGTATACAAAAAGCCCTAGAAGTGTGTTTGACTAATCTAAATCTAATAGAAAGTCAGGCTCTCTTCTGCCCTTTCTATTGTTTGCGGAAGGGCCAGGCTTAGCGGGAAGAGGTTTTAGATAGTTTCATATTAATAGTAGTAGGGCTTCTCCTCACTTTAGTCAAAGGAGTAACCCTCTAATGGTATCTTCACTTTCACCTTTTCAAAATCATCTTCCAAATCACACTTTTCTTGCTTTCTTGCCCTTTTTATGCTAGCTTTCTTACAGGGTTGGCAAGTCCAGTGTCTTTTACTTACTTAGTAGGGTGCTTTTTTGAGCCCTATAATTAAGT